>CAODLS010720077.1:0-13991 GCA_948243855.1 Flueggea neowawraea
CGTTGATCAAGCTCCAGCATGATTCACGTGCGTCAACGTTTATCTTGCGTATGTTAAATGTGTCTCACGTACGTTAGTATATTCTCACGTACGTGAGTTTGCTCTTTTCATCATTCAATTTGCTTCTGTTTGTCTTCACGCCTTATCTCACGTACATGACTATTTCTTGACGTACGTAAAGCACTTGTAGTGGCTTATTTCACGACTCCGAGCTTTCCAACTTATTTCTCTTCAAGTCAAATATTTTGCTTATCATCAAAATATAAAAATGAACTTAATGTTGATCACCCTTGATCTAACATTGTTATCATGGGAATGATAACAAATCAAGGTTAGTATATTGCTAAGTTGATGATTTACTGATTATGGATATGAGATATCACTTAGAACATAAATATATTTTAAGGAACATATATTGGACTGGTCCGCTATGAAAACACTTCATGGATCTATGTCACAAGTAGTTTTCATACAGTGGTGATGTTTGAGTCCTCTGACTGAAATTCACTATCAACTCCTACACGAGGAATTGCATGTTTTGACTTTGTCAAACATTATCCGTAACATGGTGACAATAAAGGCTATGATTGGATATGTCATGAATCTTGTAGAGGAGTGATAGTGAGAGTGATAAATTTGTTCATCTTATGAAGAGTGATATCTTTAGGCCACTTGATGAGTATAATTGATGAAATGTATGCATACTCAAATGAATTGATAAAGGGTTATCAATGTCATTTATTATATCAATCTACTTGGGATCAAGAAAAACATTAAGCTATATAAGGTTGACATGTGCACATGCCTTATGTTTAATATAGATATTATGAGACAAAAGGACTAAATATCAAACTGTGAAAGGTTAACTCGGATCACCGACTTCACTCGATTTTGGATTGCCATAATGTATTACTAGATACCGCTTATGGACTTTAGGCCCAAGTGTTTGGGATGAGGCCCATTGCCAATTTTGAGTGGGCCTATTGGGTCACACACTAAAACGAATTAGATTAGATTACAAATATTCTCTCATTTGGCAAATGAATTATTAGGATAATTAATTTGATTAATTATTCATAATTCAGGATTTTATAATTTGTATCTTATTTATGACATAAGATATAATCCATTAATGTAATGAGCTTTTAATTTAATTCACTTATTAATATTATTTTGGATTATTTATGTCTGACATAATTTTGGCACATAAGATATTAACAATAGAGTTATTTATTTAATGATAATGTATCATAAAAGCCTAATAAACATAGAAAAACCTTGTAGAATTCGGCATATACTAAATAGGATTAGGAATCTTTATGCTTGTTGGACAAGGGATAGAAAACTTAGTAGGGTTTGGTGTATGGAGACCCAATTTGTTCTCCTATTTTTTAAGATTGTAGGCCGAATTCTTCCTCCTCATTTAGGAGTGTGCCGAATTAAAAAAGGGGCATGACTAATTAGGTTTTCTTATTCTTGCAAGACAAGAATTAGGCAAATCCTAATGTGCCTCTTTAAGGATTTCTATTTGCCTATAAATAAGAGTCTCATTCTTCTATTTTTTCATGGCAAAGCCGAATTTGTGAGTGTCACAAATAAAGAGAGAAAATTATTTGTGAGAATTAGATAGTGATTCTAAGTGCTAGTACACATCATCCATCCAAAGGAGTTCGTTCGTGTGGATACCATTTGTCACGTTTGCGCAAAGGTAACGTGGTTGAAAGGGTTTCGAGTTTATACTAAAAGCTACATCAACACTCCATTCATCCATTCAATCGAGCTTTGGTTTTGAAGGTAAAAACTCTAACCCTAATCGTGTATGTCGATATGCATGGATTATTGGTGGAATTTTAGGATAATTTTTTTGTTATTTCCGTTGCGTTATCCTCTATATGAATGCCATATTTTAGTTACAAATTCCAACAAACAAGTTAGGGTTTCTTCAACTAAAAAAATCTGTACAGTGACTTTCGTCGCCACCTCCATCTTCCCTGGAGACTTTCTTCACCTCAAGCAATGTCGTTCTCTTCTCCTTCTTCTTTGAGCACAACCGACAGAGTGTTCTTCTCCGCCATGAGAGAAAAGGAGAGAAAGAGAAAAGAGGAAAGCAAAGGAGAGAGAGAATAACAAAGAAGAAAGCGAAGCCGAGACAGAGAGCAAGCAATTATCTCTGACGATGAGAAAGAACCGAGAAGAGAGAGTGACGAGAAGAGCATAGGAGAGGGAGAGGAACATAGAAGAGAGAGCAAGAATGTGATGAGGATAAGAGATGAGGAGGAGGGAGAAAGAGAAAGGGATGACAGAAGGAACACGAAAAGAGAAGGGTGAGAAGATTTTTTCTCGAGATTTTCAATTAAATACCAACAAAAAAAAAATGGCATTTTGGCAATTGACATTCAGAAAAGTGGCATTCCTTAAAATTCAATGTTTGAAGTTTCTATTTGAAGAATTACAAAACATGTATTTCTATGTTGACAAATCACGATTTAATTATGATAGCCATCATAAATAACTCCATATTTTTTTAATACAATTATAAACAAATCTTTTGTTGAATTTATTAAAAAATATATTCAAATAAATTATAGTATGAAAAGTAAATTTATGGAAAATACTTTTTTTTGCTAAAGTTATTTGTTTTTCTGATTTGATAATTTCATCATTGTGTACATAATAATTAAATCCAAGGATGGACCCAAAAGGAGGTTGAGGTCCCATGACCACTCCCAATTCTGTACTCTCTTAAAATATAATACATATATATAATATATATTTAAAGTTATTTATGCTTATTTAAGATATATTATATATATTTACTATATTATATAAGACATTAACATATTATATACAAAGTGATTTTCTCCTATACTCTTTTTCTTTAAAATATATTATATAAATATATAATATTTAAATTTTATACCACCACTTTATTCGAGATTGAGTCCCCCAAGTGAATTTAGTCATAGGTCCCTTACTGATTACATCTTAAAAAATGACCAAAAAGATAAAATCATGATTTAGACATTATATTATAAATAATTTATATATTTTAAGAAGTATTTTAAAAATATTTTTTACTATTTTTTTGATTATAAATTCAGTCGGTTCCGGGTTCGTATCGTCTCAAGACACGGCCCATCGGGAAGCCTTGAAGTTAGCTTTTTCTCAGAGTTGCTCTATTGTCTACATATTTATACGAACAACTAAAAAGACAGACCAAAAAAACAAAAACAGACCCAACCATTTCGGTCTCTCTCACATTACTTGTGTTGAGGTAGGATTTCCATGACTCCACTGCTTCACAACTCAAACAAACCATAAAACACAACAAAACCCAATACTTCATTTCTCACAAACAAAACCAAAACCGCTTCAAGTCTCAACCTTTATCACTCCAGAGTGAGATATGAAGGGGAAAAGGAAGGCAATAACAAGTGTGAATCAGGAGGGAGAAGAGAATGTCAGTGGTGGTGGTGAAGAGGTTGAGAAAGAAGTGAATGAGGACAATAATGAGGGTAATCATGAGAATAATGGAAATAATCAAGAGATGGAAGAGGAGGAAGAGGAAGGAGAAGGAGAGGAGGATGAGGAAGGGAAGGAGGCTGATGAAGAGGGTAATGAAGAAAGGCCTAAACTTGATGAGGGTTTCTTTGAAATTGAGGCTATTCGAAGGAAACGGGTTCGGAAGGTGTGTTATTTATTTATTTATTTATTTCATCTGTCTCTTTTGGTACTAAAGAACACACTTGTTTAAGGTTATTGTTAGTTTAAAAGGGTTGTTCTTTAATGTGCTTTGCTGTTTGTGTTTCTAATGGAAGTTGTTGATTCATATTCGTAGGTATTTTGATTGGTTTGTTTCTGTCACATTTGTTTGAATAGTTTCTGTTTTGAACCTTAATGATAATAGGGGAAGCACTTCAAACTACGGAAGAAGTTGTTGTATTAAAGGAGCCTTTTTCTAATGGCATTTGCGTTGGACAATTTGTTCCAGTTTTTCTGTGCGATGAATGTGATTGATAATGTTATAAATATGATCTTTATAACTCATTTTCGTGGTGCGTTGCTAATTGTATTTTTGTTGGTGTGGTTGATGATGATGACGGTAACTCACTTGTGGATGCTGCACGACAACAGGGTGAGCTTCAGTATCTGATTAAATGGTAAGGACATTTCTTATCACATTGGGGGATTACATCAATACTTTTGTTTTTATTTCCACTTAGATGATAGTTATTGCCTTTTTGTTGGTAGACTAAAGAAGATGTCATGAGAATCTAAGAGGTATTACTTAGTCATTGGTAATATTTTTTTTTTAACTCTCGCATCTCATTTGTCTTAAAGGCGTGGTTGGCCAGAAACGGCAAACACGTGGGAGCCATTAGAGAATTTGCAGTCTTGTTCTGACGTTATCGATGCATTCGAGGAAAGGTAGGTTTCTTTCTCTAGTTTGAAATTTTATTTGGTCGCGGAAAATATGAAAGTTGAAGAGAAAGCATCTTTATTCTTCTATATCTTCCGTTATATTCCACTTGTCTATAGTCAATCTGAGCTGTAGACAAATTACTTGGCCTTCTGAATTTACAGATTTTATTTGTTCTTGATAATAAATAAGCTTCCAAATATGTAAATGGGCAAGCTTACGATTAAATTTTCGTCTTCTATATAGCTTAATGACCAAATTGGAATAGTCAAGTCCATAATGTAGTATAGCTTCCATTTATTAGCATTCCTTTCTCTTTTGACATTTCTTCCTCTTTCCTCTCAATTGGAAGCTTGCGATCAGGTAAATCTTCACGAAAGCGAAAACTCAAATCTGGGGCTTCTCATACACAGCCCAAGAAGAAGCAGCAGCGCTCCTCTATTGCCTCCTATAATGCAGAAGATGTTGAAATAGGTGCTGTTGATAAAATTCTTCCCTCTGCTTCTTTAAACCTGTTGTGCATGGCTGATCTAGGTGCGTCCAAACAATATATGGTCTCAGGTAATGAGGGAGAAAATGATGGAAATGCCAACACTAGAAGAGTTGTCCAAGCTGATGGATACGGATCTACAAATGATCTTAAAAACGTTCTGGAAACAAAAGAAGATAATGAATATGATCCTAAGCTTAGCGAGCTTAGAGGAATGTCAATCAATGACGTAAATTCAGATAAGCTTGCAATATATTTCGACGAGGGCAAGGTCCTAGAGGGTAACGGTCCTACGAATGGGCTTGCTAAGCTTGATCATGTGGAACCTGTTCTGAACAACCGCACAGGTTCTAAGAGAAGGAAGTCTGGCCCTGTAAAGAGGTTTAAAAAAGACTCGGCCTTGAGTGAACCTATACTCTTGCAACAATCATCCTTGAACATGTCCATTGGCTCTGGTGATGGTACAGTTTCTCATCTAGGGATTGAAAATGCGAATTTGGCATGGAGCAATTCAACTCAGAAGCCTTTTAGTGGAGATCTCCAAAATGCATCTGGGATTGTTAAGATCGTCAAGCCAATAGGCTTTTCAGCTTCGGTGTTGGACAATGTTCAGGATGTGCTGGTAACTTTTGTAGCAATGAGGTTAGTCTTTACACATTCAAAATTTACAGATTCTTTCGTTTTAGATATGCTTCAGTTTTTCAATATCATTCATTTTCTGTTGTGAATGCCCCCTCTCCCCTATTGGGAAAAGAAAAAAAGGTAGTAAAAGAATGGATGTTGATTTTGGTAAACATGGCTATGGCTTCAATACGAGCTGTCTTTCAGTTTAACATGTGAGCAAATCTTGTTATAATCCTGAGTTAGGAATGGAAGTTGCTGGCACAAATTGCACAGTAGCAAGTTTTTGTGGTTGGTGCATATAAATGGTCATTGTGATTGAGTGTCAAAATGATTATGAAGAAATTTTTATTATAGTGCTAGGTGTGAATAAGAAATAGAAGAAGACATGGGAAATTAGATGCCATAAGGTCATGATGGAGTCTCTCTCTCTCTCTCTCTCTCTCTCTCTTTCTCTGTTAATATTTTATTAAATGGAGTATTCATGGTTGGATATCGATGTAATCTTTTGATGGAGTTGATATTTTTTTTTATTTGTCCAGGGAAATTAGGTTCCAGAAGTTTAGATGTATGATTAGTCTTAAGTTTAGCTTCTTTGGCTGCTGTACTCTGAATTAAATGAATGATCTTATAGGATCTCACCAGAATTCACAAAGTACTCAACTGTAATGGTGGGATATTGTAAACACTCTTGATTGAACCTTTTGAATGAAGAGAGATGTTATGCTATTCGGTTCATCATGTTTTGTGACAAAAAGGAGATTAGTAATTAGATGGAACTGGCAAAGGGAATCTTGAAAGAGTTTCTGTGTCAGCTTCAAAATAAATGTAAGGCCTTTTGGCTTCACATTGGCACTGAAAAAAATGTGGTAACCATGAGAAATATTATTTCCATGTTTAGGTAGCTGTGAAGTTACAAAAATGCAGCAGTTGTGAGAGCTACTTTCATAGTTGTCCCAGGTGCACTGTAATCTTGTATTGGCCATAAAAGACGGAGCTCTCACTTAATGCGTAAGTTTTTGGGCTGGGGTGATGATTGATGGTAGCTTTTTGTTCCAGCTTAAAGGCATGTTCTCCAATGAGTTCTTTTTTTCTTCTGTGGATATTTCTTTCCTCCTATTCTAACTCTACAGAAACTATTTCTGACAAGAATCCTTTTTCTTTCAATAATGCATAGCCTGGTGAATTTTATAGCAAGCACTACACTTGCTACAGCTCTGCAAGTTACTGGTTAAAAGTCCTAATCAATGATTGGGCATTTTTTTTTGACAGAAGGGCAAATTTTGTTTATGCCTGCAAATTTCACGTCTATGCATTTAATGAGATTTGGCTGAATGTGTGATTCTTCATGTTTTCCTTCTGGATATGTGATAGGTCTGATGGACAAGAAGTAATAGTGGATAACAGGTTTCTAAAGGCTAACAATCCTCTTCTGGTAATTTCATTATCATTGCCTGTTATTGTTTCAGTAAAAGCTTTTAATAATTATATGCACAATGTAGTGTACTTTTTGCTTTTTGATTATAACATTCATAGCTCAGTAAGTTCATGGACAATCTTTGCAATTATTTGCAAATCTATCACCATTAGCTCTGTTAGTTTTTCCTTTATTAGCAGATTAAACCAGTGGAGATTGTAAAAGATGGTAATTGGTTAATGATGTTTTTGCAAAGTTGTAAAAATTGTAATAGAAGTTCAAGAAGTGTAATTAATTGTGCGCAAAAATATTAATAAGCCTTTAAATAACTTCGAAGCTATTTATTTCATTGCTATATTTACGATCTTTTTTCTTTTTGTTCATGACAGTTGATTGACTATTATGAGCAACATGTTAAATACAGTACATAAGGGCCTGGAGATTTTGAAGGGAAGTTGTGTCTGCAAATCTACATTTGAACCTTCATTTTGCTTTTTGTCTGTATACAACGTTGTAAATTGGTAGTTGCAGGTGATAGTGCAGGATAATCTACAGCATCGTAGTTCAGAAATGCGAAAATGAGCGATATAGGCACAGTTCGGTTTTGTGTTTTTTGCTTCTTACATCGGATGTTTAGGTATTGGTACTTCATTGATATTCACTAATGTTCAAATATTTATGATGCAAATGAATAGAGAGCATTAGTCTTTTGTTTAGAACTATCTATGACTGGATTGATGGCTGAAGCAATGATTTGGTTGCTGTTGGATCAGGAATTAGATTGTTGATTTTGAGCTGCTTAGAACCTACTGACTAAAACTCTGAAAAATTTGTTTGTTTTTGGTAGATTAAGCCGGTGGATTATATACTTGGTAGAATAGAGGTGATTTGCGTATCATATATAGTATTGAAAATAATACGGGTTAAAAAGGCCGACTTAGATATCATAAAGTTCTATAGATGGACTCTTTTGCTTGATCATGCATGGATCCTACAAATTGGATTAAGCTCCTAGTTTTATTGACTTACTATAATGTCCTTAATCTTGTCAAATTCATTAGGCACCTGATCTTGATGAGAGAATTTTAGACATAAAATTGTCATTTTCACTATTCTTTATTCCTAACACAAATGGATAGTTTATGTATTTCTTTAGTTCTTGAATTTGTTGGTTGTGTTTGGCTTTGAATCTAGCCTATAGAATACACAAAAATCTTGATTAAATTGCATATAATTGACTTACTTAATGACAGACATATATTGGTCAGCTAATCATACAAAACCAAAGAAAAACAAAACCACGCATAACCACATCTTCATCTCCACTTCAACAAAAAAACTTCTATAAGTCCTCAAAAACACATTTGTGTTCTTGCCACCATTGATGTGAAAAAGAGATCAAAGAAGCAATGGGAACCAGAGGGCCATCTCCGTTAGTGCCGTTTCTGATGGTCGGAGTCTTAGGAGTCGTTGTCTTCACTCCGATGTTAATGTCGATATTAGAGTTTGTAATGCCTCTATTTGAAGCTGGTTTTCCTTGTTTATTGTTGTTCCTGTTTTGATTTTGTTGCTTGTGCACTTGGTTTCTTCGTTTTCCCGAGGATTAGCTTGTATTCTTCGCCGTATCGGAATAGTAACTATGGCTATGACTCTGATGGGTATGGCTTAGGATCAGTAATTCTACTTGTGCTCTTCTTTGTTCTCTATAATATTTGGTGAGACGTATGCTTTTGTTTCAGATTCTTTGCAGATAGTTTAGTTGACAACGTTTGTGTCAGTCCTTGTGGTCTTTAAAATACCTGTAAGGATGTAACAGATTTAACAGTTGAATTGTTTAAGTGCAACAATAGCTTTTGTTAATAAAATTCTAAGAAAAATCATTTTTCTTCCATAAAGTATGTATTTGATGCTTTAGCGAAATGCAGATAAGCCATTCATGAAGCTCCTCCACTTAGGCTCCGCGTTGCTTCTTGTGGTTACTGAGGATCTTGAAATCACTAAGGAGGATTGTTCTTTGTTCTGATTTTGGAGGACTTGATTTGAAATAAATTTAATAAAAGTAAATTGTATAGTGAAAAAATAGAGCCTCTGCACTTCTTTTAAGACATAAATTACTTGAGGTAAAATATCTCAAACAAAAACAAGATTGCTCATCTTTGCTTCCTGAAAGCTTCATATTCACCGAGGAGCTTGCTTTTCCTTGTTGTGCTTGTTGATGCTCCTAAACATCTCTCTGGAGGACCTCCTGCTTTCCTCATTCCTAATTCCTGAAGCTCTTAGAATAGCTTCCTTAAGGTCGTCTTTTTTTGACTGCGCTTTACTTTAATGTCTTCTTGTTATATCTTTGCAAATATGCCGACAGCTACTTGGTAGGGGCTATGCAAATCTTGAAAAAGCGATTTAACGACTCTCGGCAATTAAGTCCATTTTTTTTTTACTGAAAAAATGGAGTCGAGAACGACTAATAATAGCAGACTCCTGCCGGACGTTAAGTCAATTATTGTAGCTTAACAGTAAAATTTGTAACATTACAAATGTTTTCAAGCTCTAATTTCTTGGCTACGCACTCTACGCAGCAATTTAGTATTTTTGAGCGGGACTGCAAAGCTCTTTAGTCACGTGTACGCGAAAAAACAATCAATAAGACTAGGAAACAAGCACACAAAAATGTTAAAATTGACGTTTACATAGTTTTACTTAAAGCCTAAATCTAGATATGTTGCCGGTTCAGGAATCAACGGTTCTGATTTTTGGAATAAGGAACCGGAATTGAACCGTAGTTCTACAGTTTGGTCCGGTTTAGAGTTTGATCGATTAAATCGTCAGTTCCAGTTTCGGTTAGTTTTTTTTATTTGTAATTATTTTTTATCCCGTTACGTTTTCCGCTTTGGTACCGGTTTAGAATTCGTTAAATGCACTTTTAAATATAAATATTTTCTACTAAATTTTAACTACATTTTTATTTACTAAGTAGTTAATTTTTATAAATAAAAATACAAAAAAGATAAATGGTGTATAATTATAATAATTACTAATCATTTAGTGTACAATATTTTTTTAATGAAAATATACAAACAATTAGTGTACAATTATAATAATTTTAACAATTAATATAAGTACAAGATTAGAATTAGAAGTAGTTAATTTATACAAGTGAAAAAAAAGGTTGAACCGGCGGTTTAACGATTTTAAAAACCCTTAAATCAGAATCAGCTCATGAACCGTTGGTTTTTTACTGTGTGGTTCAGAGTTCTAGGCTGGTTCAGGTTTTGACCGGTCCGATTCGAATCTAATTTGCCGGTTCCAGTTCGGTTTTCACATTTCTACCTGAATCCACAAAGGGAGCAGAGGAGATACAAAAACGCACTTAAGAATAGCCAAAAACCAGAATACATCCAAAGTCGCTCTTTAATCTTTATGGTGCAAATCCTTAAGTTGTGTTGTGATGTGTGTTGTCACCATGGGCAAATGAAGAGCCTCTATATAGGCAACCAAACCTTAGCCTCCAAAACGTATCCCAACTGGTAATCATATATGATATGTATTTTGTTGCAAATCGACATGATACAATTCACATGAATTGAATTTTGTTGTGATTGTAATATGCATATGTAATAACATGAATACGATATAAGGGTAAATCCACACAAAGATGTGGTGCTTGCGGCCTCCGCCTTTTTTGTTTTGGTAAAATATTCAGAGTAGTTTGTGTATAAGTTAGGTGGACCCACTTTAATATCGTTAATGGATCCATTATAACAAAAGCTCTACTAGTATTAAACTACTCGTAACCTACGGTTCTTGAATTCGTTTAGCGGGACGTCTGCTCAGCGTTTTTATTATTATTTTATTAAAGTCCTCAGTTCCTAATCCCTCAACTTTTTCATCTGTAACTCGGGGACTACTTTAGGAGTCTCACGGAACGCCTACTCAGTTTTCCACTAAGCACAATTTTATTTTAAACTCCGTTAGAATAAATCTGACCGTTTGATCAAAACGATCCAACGGTCAGATTTTGATTTAAAAAAAAATTAATGTGTCAAGAGCCAGACCAGTGGACCCTGCGCCTGACACATGTAGTCCGTCCTCCCGTAGAAGGACATGCTACATCACGGGGAAGCGGTAACGCGTCCCTGTGGACCGGGCTACGAACGGTAGCCCAGTTCGTAGCACCGTTCGTAGCCCGGTTACAAGTAGCCTTATAAAATCTCACTATTCTATCCGACAATTTGATTACATATTAGTTTAACAACTTTGACTTTCTAAAATTGCCAATCGACAGATTTTATTGACACAATTGTTGCATCTATCATACTGTATACAAAACTGTAAAACTTTTTTCCTCAATATGTTTTCCCTCTCATTCCCTTTACTCTCTATTAAGATAACTTTCCAAACTCTACATTCGTTAGGAAAGGGTTTGAAGAAAATAATTCTCTTACATTGCTTAGGGGTAGAATTGACAACCCCTATAAATAAGTTTTATGCCTTAGTTATTTAGTATCACAAATTTTAAAATTAATTATGCTAGGTGCCACAATTAAATTACTGAATTTGACAAATGGCCCCACAAATTTTTAAAGTTTACGGATGAAAACACGCCTAAACTTTTTCTCACAAATGCCATATTTTCAAAACTGAATTTGAAAAATTCTAGATCTGTTTAAGTATATAAGCCAAAATCTTGCATTTTTTTCTCTTATTTTTCGTTTCATTTTCTCTCTACTTAACCAAACGCTCTGTCTTTTCTCTTTCTCCTCTCTTTCAAAAAAACCCTAGCCTTTCCTCTTTGTCTTTCCAATCCTCCACTCTCCCTCCTCCTTCTCCTCCACTGCTTCTCTCTTCCTTTATCTCTCTCTTCTTTGGTCTCCGTCGTCGTTCTCTTTCTTTTCCTCGAAGATTCGGAAAAACCTAGGTCTTCGTCGCTTTTATCTCTTCATCACCTTCTTTCTCTCTGTTCTATGGTCTGCCTTCGTTCTCTCTCTCCTCTAGTTCTCCTTCGTCGCTTCTCTCGTCCGCCTTCGTTCTCTCTCTTCTTTGGTCCACTCTCGTTTATCTCGTCTGTCGTCCGTCCTTAATCTGTAATCTTTGTCGACTTCTCTCTCTCGTCGCTGTTTTGAAATCGTTGAATGTAAGGAACAACAATGGGGAGGTGGTTTAGGGTTAGGGGCGGCGGCTAAGGTTGAAAACCCTAGCTGCTGCCCTATGTTTTCAATTACTGCAAAATTATGTAAATAGCCCTCAATCCTCAAAAGTTTTCATAAAAGTCTTTAAAAGTTATTGTTTGTTCATGAATGATTTTGTGAGACCTTAAAAAAATGGAAGTTTTAAAGAAATGTAAAAAAAAACTTTGAACACATAAGTTTATGCTGGTTGATTTTGTTGAGTTTGGTTGATTTTGTTGAGTTTGGTTGATTTTGAACACCTTTGTAGACTATTTCGTAGACCTTTTAAGAACTTCGTAGACCATTTTAGACTTTTGAACAGTAAATTAATTACCATTAAATAAATTAAAATTTGTAAATATATATACAAATAATTGATCTTAATTAAAAAAAAAACTATTACATCGAAAATTCATGCAATCAAATTTCTTATAAGAAAAATTGTGAACTTTCTTATATAGACCTCTAAAGACCTTTGAAGATCATTGTAGACCTTCTAAAAAATCAAATATTTCTTTTTTGGTGAAATTCATTTTTTTGCAAAAAAATCAATTTCTTGTGAAAATATCACGATTTCTTGAGAAAATGACATTTTTCTAATTCAATTTATTTTTCTAGAGTTTTTCAAAATTGGAATTTTGGAAGACATTTGTCAAAAAAAGAATTTAGTTTTGTAATAAATTTGTGATTTTCCCTAAATCCTAACCTAGTTTACTAGAGAGGGTGTAACTTTGGTTTTGAGTTTGTGAGAGTGAGAATGTTTTAACAATTTTGTCCGTTAATAAATTGTAACATTAGCAAATCTCAAGTCCATGGAGTTGTTGGATATATCTGTCTGTTTTGGAATGAAGAAAGTGCCTAAAGGTTTAGAATGTTTGTCAAATCTCTGGTATCTGAATCTCTTGTTTAGTGGTATAATGGAGTTTCCAGCTGGAATATTACCAAATCTTTCTCATCCACAACTCTTAGCGTTTCATAAACCATCAAAAAATGCAAGGGAACTTGGAGGCTTGCTGAGGTTAGAAACTTTGTATTGGTGCTTTCCCACCATTGAAGATCTGAATACATTTCTACATTTGCTACCAAGAAAACAAATTGAATACACCCTTTGTGTAGGACCAGAACTTACTCGTTTTGACTTAGATAGAAAGGGAAAAAAGTGATATTAAATGAATGCACTGTGACCAGAGAACTAAGAGAACTACAAGTTGAAATAGATACATTGTCACTGATTAATGTGTCACTCGATCATGGAAGAGGTCTGTGGCCCCGGAATCCAATTGGATTGAAGTCTTTGCGGGTTATAAATTGTGGTGGGATTGAATACATGTTTAGTTTGTCGATCTCGCTTTCGTTCTTTGAGAATCTCGAGAGACTTTATGTTCTTGATTTGGATAATCTGTATATTCTTTTCCCTGACTGGAAGATGGTAGTACAGCGTTCGCCTTATTCTGCTTTATCTTTCAGGCTAAAGAATTATATGTTAACCTTTGTTCACTGAAGAAGCTGTTACCTGACGGGTTGGTCTCAAGCCTCCAGAACCTGGAAACGATTCAAGTGACGAATTGTGAAGAATTGGAGGAGATAATATCAGGAGAAGAAAACTTACACACTCTCCTGCTCAGTCTCCCGAATATCAGACGTTTGTTTTTGACTGGTTTACCGAAACTGAAGAGCATTTGTAGCAG
This sequence comes from Flueggea neowawraea, assembly GCA_948243855.1. Taxonomy (NCBI): domain Eukaryota; kingdom Viridiplantae; phylum Streptophyta; class Magnoliopsida; order Malpighiales; family Phyllanthaceae; genus Flueggea; species Flueggea neowawraea. The sequence continues at coordinate 13,802 of CAODLS010720077.1, forward strand.
ACAAATCAAGTGCAGTAATCTCCAATCAATTTATATATACGGCTGCGACGAGCTAAAGAATGTGTCAATCTCTCTTCCCCTACCACATGTTCAATCAATCAAAGTATCACCAAGGAAATGGTGGGAATCAGTAAAGTGGGGCCAGCTTGATCAAAAAGATGCACTTCCAGTTGATGCTGGTGATCGGTAA
>CAODLS010720079.1:0-13825 GCA_948243855.1 Flueggea neowawraea
TAAACAACATGAATACATATCAACCAAGCCAGCTAAAGCTACTCCAGAAAATCACAACAAAAACAAGAGATACCCAATTCAATATAGTACACACCATAAATTCCAACGCAACAACCAGTTTCAAAGATCAATTCTTTTTCACAAATATATAAGAGACATTTCAAAATTACAAATGGGATGTTATAAATACATTAAAAAAAACTAACAAATCACAAGAACAGATCAAAACAGTCTTTACGAGAACAGAAATGCAAGACAGAAACCTAATTCATAAACGAAAAACAAACGCGAAACTTCAATTATGTTCAGAAAAAAATCATAAACATGGAATGGAGAAACAAACCACCTTTGAATCTTGATGATGTAAAACTCAGAAACCCAAACCCTAGAGATCAGACTGGAAGAAATTGAAACACAAATTGTGCCCTGTAGTTTCCAGGCATGCAGCAATCAAAACGACGAGTTTTTAGGGGACACACAGATCATAAACTCATAATGGGCCTAAGAGTTCTTGTTGTGAATCGTGCGTGATTTGTGTAATTAGGCCCAAAGGACCTTCAAAAGTGTTTGAACTAATTATGTCATATGTCAATATCAATTTTTTGATTTTTACAGGTGCAAATATATATTTTTTAATTAGTAGAATATCAAATTCTTTAATGTTCAATTTTTTAAATACCATAATTTTAATTTTTTACTTAAAAAATGTCACATTCAGTCAAATAAAACTCAATTTTTCATTTCATTTTATCATTTTTCTCTCTCATCCTTTCTCTCTCTTCTCATTTCCCACGCTCTCCTCTCTCTCTCCTCCCCTCCTCTCTCAATCTCTCATCTCTCTTGAAATCCTAGCAGCCCCATCCTGAAACCCTAGCTTAGCCTTGCCGCCCCTCCTCACCTACTACTTTGCCCGCCCCTCTTTTTCCTCCTTTCTCTGTCGTTCACCCTAGCTTAGCTTGTCGCCTCCTTTCCTCGACGCTTCTCTCTTCATGTAGTCTCGGTCGTCGTCCTCTCGTCGACACTTTCCTCTCCTCGCATCTCGGCTCGCCTTCGCCCCATCCTTTCTTCGCCGATTTGCCTTCGTTGTGGAGAAGATCAATGGTGTTTGCCCCTCTGCCTCGGTCTCTATCTTCTTGATTTGTCTTTGTCGGCCTAAACAATGAAGGAGAGAATGGTGGTGACGGGCGACGGCTAGGGTTCCAAACCCCAGCTGCTGCCTCTTTTTTATTTTTTTTAAATTTAAAAAAATATCTTTGTTGTCAAAAAAATATTTTATTATTGTTTAAAATGAGAAACGACTTTAATTGTGTTTTGTTTAGGTTTTTTTACAGACTTTGGTTGATTTTTTTAATTATATTGATTTTGTGCAGAGATGGATACATTTGGAGACATGCAGATACATTGGGAGACATTTGGACATTATAAAAAATATAAAAAAATAAAATTTTGATACATTTGGATACTGTAAAAAATATATATAAAAATTGAGATTTAGATGCATTTTAGAGATTATCGAAAAAATTGTAATTTGGAGATATTTAATTTTAAAAATATTGTATAAAAAATTTACTAAAACAAATTTTATATAAAAAAATTGTGACTTGGAGACATATGAATACATTTGGAGATCACCGGATATAGTCTAATAGACCATATTTTTTCTCTCTTAGAATTTATCTATTTCGCAAAAAATAATTTCTCAGAAAAATATCTCGATTTTTCGCGAAAATGGCATTTGTACAATTTAATTTGTCTTATGTGACATTTTTTATAATTGAAAACTTATATGGCGTTTATCAAAATCTAAATTTTAATTTGATATAGATGTTAAATTTTCCTAAAGTGTTTCTTTGGAGGAAATTATTCAGCATACCAGAGTTATTTTTCTATACTTGTTTGGGAGCACAACATTTTCTATATTTATATATAATTTATAAATGACTTTTTATTTTTTAATAGTGAAAATTGATGGTGATGGAAGCATTTTTATTTGAAATTGTTGGTGGGAATGGCTATATTAAGAGAGAAAATATTGTTTTGCCACAAATATGCATTTTTTGTAGGAAAAATGTTATACTGTGAGAATGCTAGGATTAATTTTACCAACGATTACACAAGTGGACGAATTTGTACAGAAAAGTCACAAATCCTTTTTTTTCCCACAAAACTCACAAAACCAACTTTCTTTGTCTAAGAAATTCACAATGGCCAGATTCAATCTACTTGTCTGGTGACCTATGCAAAATCATGCCACATGTGCGTCTAGATGCCAACTCAGCGATGACACTTCAGCTTTTTATGACACGTGTAAATACCACATGGCAACCAAAAATAAGTAAAACAGAAAAAGGAACCGTTGGGTTTGTTTGCTTGTTCTTTTGTTAATTTCTCTCAACACATTCTATCTCCTTCATCTCTCTCAACAAATCTCTGAATCTCTCTCCCCCTCTCTCTTTCACACATCAAATGTGTAAAAAAAAAAGCATACAGAAAATCGATTAAACGGAATTTTGCAATACTTAGAAAAAACAACAGAGACACGATACCCACTCCTTACCAACTTCTCTATGCAATCAACAAAATTATCTGCTCATTCTAGCAAGTCTCTCATCTGCTCCCTTGAATCTCTCTCTCTCTGTTCAACAAAATTTCAACAGTGAAAGCAACAATTTCAACAAAATTTCAAACAGTGAAAGAAGCAAATTCAACAACAAAAGCACATTGAATTGAACTTTCAATAGTAAATTAAAAGCAACAAATTCAATAGCACACTGACTTGAACTATTCAACAGTACTTTCCTTCACGGATTCACCTTCTCATCTCCTCCAGTAAGTCTCTCTTTCTCTGTCTCTTTTTGCACGTCAAAACGACACTGAAAAGAGGAAAAACAGTGCAAACCCTAGACGAAAACCACCCGCTTGGTTTTCTCCAGTTTCTTGCTCTATTTCACGCTAGGGTTCTCTACTCTGTAGCGTCTACTTTCTTAATTTTGTGGGTTTCTGCTAATTTTCAGAATTTCATTGCTGCAAATCTTTGATTTATTATTGCTTTTGTTATTGTGTAGTTTGTTGGTAATTGAAGCGAAAATTGAACAAAAATCCAGAATGGGCGTGGTGTAGTGGGTTTGGTGGTCCTCTTCCAAGACTACGCTTCAAAATCCAGAATCTGATGAAAAGAGTTGTGGTGTAGATTAAAATGGGAATGGTATATGAATTGTGAAGTCGGGGAGAGCGGTTTCTTGGAGCTATAGTGACTAACGAGAGCAGATCTGGTGGGGACGAGAGAAGAAGACGAGGGAGTGACTAGAGAGGGGTATAGAATGCTGTGAATAGGGTCGATAGAGAGAGAGGGTTGAGAGAGCAGATGAGAGAATCGATCGAAAGAGAGAAAGAGTTGAGAGAGAGAAGACAGAAAGAGAGTGGTGCAACAGCAAAAATGGCGGCAGCGGAGGATGCAGTGGGTTGGGGTGAGGCCATATTCACTAATTATATCCATTTTAAATATAATTATCATATCACATTAATTTTTTATTATATTTTTACATTATTATATTTTTTTTACATTTTTTATAAAATTTATGATTATTATATTTTTTATTAAATTTATATATAATATACAATTCGTAATATATATATATTTATTTAAAATATTAATTTTATTTTTTTATGTAATATAATTTATATTTTTAAAATTTTATTTTAAATTATTTTAGATAAATTATTTATACAAAATTTGTAAAAATAATATTTTTTATAAATTAATGTTCAGTGAATAAATATTTAAAAATTGAGATTGTGTTAGATAGGCACATGTGACATGGTTTTGAACAGGTCATTGCACAAATAGATTAAATCCAGCCATTGTGACTTTCTTAGATAAAAAAATTTAATTTTGTGAAAAAAGACTTTTCTGACTTTTTTATATAAATTCATCCACTTTTATGACCGTTGGTAAAATTAACTCCAAAATGCTATATACTACTATGTACAAAACAAGTTCATAAACATAAGGTTTGCTATTTTTTATTTTGTAAGCACACTGGAAATTTAAGGGCGCCATTTGATCTCAACTTGTTTAAAAAGGGAGCATCGTGAGGAGCTATTACGCAAGATTTCTGCTAGAATTAAAAATTTGGTCAGCTAGGTGTTTATCATACGGTGGAAGAGTGCAATTGGTAAACTCAGTATTACGATGGCGACATTGAAGCACCTCCTTGAACAACGAATGGTGTCGAAAGAACACCAACGGTGGTTATAGAAATTATTGGGATATGACTTTGCAATTGAGTACAAGGCCGAAAATGACGACAAAGCCGTTGATGCTCTCTTACGATTGCCGGCACTAATGAATTTGACAGTGGCCCATTGTTTTGATGTGGAGGAGTTGATGGCTGAGGTACATAAAGGCCCAGAGTTGGCAGAAATTAAAAAGGGACTTCGGGCAGACCTGAATAGTAAGGAGGCGTGGAGCTTAGTACAACACTAGTTGCGATATCGAAACCGATTGTCTACTCTTCCTCCTACTTTGTTGACTGAATTTCACAATAGCTTACTGGGGGGACATTCTGAATTTCTTAAGACTTACAAGCGTATTATGGCTGAGTTGCTACAGCAGAACAAAAACTTATCCCTATCTCTAGCTGAACAAAAACTTATCCCTATCTCTAGCTGGGTTGCTACAGCCATTACCCATTCCAGATCGGGTTTGGGAGGATGTGCCTATGGATTTTGTAGAGGGGCTTCCTAAATCAACAGGATTCAGTGCAATCTTTGTGGTGGTGGTGGATCGGTTTAGTAAGTATGCTCACTTTGTACCATTGAAACATCCTTATACTAGTGTTGGAAATGTTAAAACCTTTGTGGCTATGTAGTAAAAATCCATGGGTTTCCGCAATCTATTGTATCAGACCATGACAAGGTGTTCATGAGTTCATTCTGAAATGAATTATTTCGGTTGCAGCAAACACAACTTAATCGAAGCACTGCTTACCACCCTCAAACCGACGGTCAAACGGAGGTAGTGAATAGGTGCTTGGAAACTTATTTAAGATGTTTTGCACAAACTCAACCCAAGACTTAGAGTAGGCAGTTGCCTTGGTGTGAGTATTGGTACAACACAGCGTTCCACACATCCACTAAACTGACTCCTTTTAAAGTGGTGTATGGAAGGGACCCGCCTCTTATCTTACAATATAGTAATGCGGGTACATATAACTCAGCTGTGGAAGAACAACTTCGTGAAAGGGACTCCATGCTGAAGGAGTTGAAAGAGTAACTGCACTTGGCGCAAAACAGAATGAAAAAACAAGCGGACCAGCACCACAAGGTCTACCTGAAAATTAAGCCTTATCGCTGTCGATCTTTAGCCAAGAGAACTAATGAGAAATTAGCACCAAGAGTTTTTGGGCCATATCCTGTTGTGCACAAGGTAGGGTTGTTGCTTACAAATTGGCTTTACTCGATTCGACAACGATCCATCCAGTATTTCATGTCTCAGTTGAAGGCACCGGTGGGGATAGATAAGCCATGCCAGGAAATTCTGCTAGCTCTCCAAGATGATTTAGAGTGGAAGGTGGAACCAGATGAAGTCTTGGATGTGTGAACTAATACAGGAACACAAGTTGGAACTGAAGTGTTAATTAAGTGGAAGGGATTACCAGACTTTGAAGCCTCTTGGGAGCCATTTGAAGTCATTAATCAACAATTTCCTTTGTGTCACCTTGATGACAAGGTGAAAGTGTTAGGGGGAGTATTGCGAGACCTCAAATTCGTTTTTGGTATTCAAGGAAGGGCCCGAAGAAGAGGCTTGGGGGTGGATCCCAAGGTTGATGCTGGGCTGGAAAACAAAAAAAAAGCTGCGGCGTTGGAGTCATCATTTCTGTTATTCCTTAATTTGCCTGTTTGTTTATTCTGAGAAGCTAAGCTATCATTTGGTTGTCACGAATTGTCAGTATTTTAGGGGCAGGATTGGTGTGGGAGGGATATTCTGTTTTTTGGTAATAGTGGTTGTAGTGGAGAGAAGGCACCTCTCAAAAGTGTCTAGCTGTTAACTTTTTTTTTTATTCTTTTCATAAATCAATGAAGAACACTACTGGTTCTGTTCTTAATCCTTGTAATTCCTATTTGAATGATTTATTTTGAACTTGAAGAACTCTATCACAGCTCTCCTAATAACCATTGCAAACCTCACATCTCGACTCCGTAGCAATATGATGTTTTACCCTTTTGCTGGTTTGTCATAAGGGCTTTACTAAGAACCAACCAAAGAAAGACTTTTATTCTTGGAGGGACAGGCAGCTTCCAAATAATTTGCCATTTCTTGTCCTTGGCCTCCCATCTATCAGCGTATTGCATTTGATAAGCAAAGTTAATACTAAACTCGCCCAAGCTAGTCATCCCCCAATACACTTGGTCGCTACCTGTTTCAACCTCCAGAGCTTTTACACTTGCAAACAAAGGCAACATACTATCATTCAATACATTTTTTAGTTTAAACCTGTCCCACTCACCTCTTCCGTCGGTATAATCATAAACCGACTTTAAGCTCCTCTTGGCTAATCTCTCTGGATGCGGCTTTCAAAAGAGGCTTATCCCCAATCCACACATCAGTCCAGGACTTGACTGTTTTGTCATCAAGGACTGCCCACCTAAGACCTCTTCTCATCTATTCTCATACCCTACAAATACTCCTCCGAAGCCAAGAACCATTACGAGGTGCGATAGTTTGAGGAATCCTAGGTAGTTTCTGCATATACTTTGCCCTTAGAATTCGCACAAGCAATTTTCATAGTAAATGCAATATTACTCTCACGCAGATGTCGTGTCCCAAGTCCTCTATGATCTTTTGGCTGGCATACAGTTTTCCATTTGAGAAGACTTATCTTCCTCTCAGATGAGTTGGCCCCTTACAGGAAATTCTTACACAGTTTCTCAAGCTTTGTAATGGTATCTCCCGGCAGCCAAGTCGTCTGCAAGTTATACAAGGGGATGGTAGAGATGACTGACTGAATAAGTGTAAGCCTCCCTGCCAAAGAAAGGCTTCTAGCATTCCAACTAGATAATCAGACAAAAGCCTAGTAAGTAGATTTATGTACTCTACCATGCAGGAGTGGCACCCCTTAATACTTTCCCAAATCACTCTGCAATTGGAAACCAGCCAAACTGCTTAAAATCCAAGCCTTGTTGTGTGGAACACTTTTCAAGATCGAGAAAAGAGATTTTCTGGGGCTGATAAGCTAACCTAAAACATCACAGAATTTGTTTGGCACATTCTTTATGCATTGAATATTATTCCGATCAGCGTTTGAAAACAAGAGTAAATTATTCAAAAAAAAATATATGATAAAGGAGGACTATTCCTATTCAAGGTTATTGGATGCCAATTCCCTGTATTAATCTGCTCTAAAATAACATGAGCCAGCCATTCAATTTAGAGCACAAAAATATAAGGTGATATAGGATCTCCCTAATGAATTCCCATAGAAGGCCAAAACCTGTTGGAAGGACAACCATTCCATTGTACCTGCATTGAAACAGAGGAAATACAGAACATAATAATTTTAATAAAATTCTCAAGAAAAAGGGTTTCTCTCAACGTATCCTCAATGAACTCTCACCTTAACCAGTCATGGGCTTTATGCAAGTCTACCTTCAAAATCATGTTCTTCCCCCCTTTATTCCTTCTCATAGAGTGAATCATTTCCTGAGCAACGATAATATTATCAGTGATTTCCCTCCCAGGAATGAAGCTAGTTTGTCCCTCTGATGAGTTTAGGCAGAACTCGCTTCAATCTATTAGCCAAGACTTTCGTGATAGTTTTATAGATGATGTTGCACAGGCTTATAAGCCTAAACTGACTGTAATTCTCCAGGCCATTTATTTTAGGTATAAGAACCAGAAGGGTCGAGTTTATCTCTTCAGGGAAAAAGCCACCCTTGAACGCTTCTTAAACAAAAGATTTGAGAGAATCACCAGCTGTAGCCCACTGATTTCGAAATAAAAATGCATCAAGACCATCTGCACCAGCTGCTTTGTTCGGCCCCATTTAAAAAATAGCAGTTTTAACTTCTTCCGATCGAATAGGTTCCTCAAGGCCACGGATCTCATCACTAGTAAGCCTGGGGAAAAAAATTATTGATCTCGCATCTTGGCAAAGTATTGTCTTCCGTAGTAAAAAGATCCTCAAAGAAATCTTGAGCCCTTTGAATCAGCTTATCCTCATCATATATAGCACCATTGATTCCCATCAATGTTAAGCATCTCAATGCGATTACAGCTCCTTTTGCTTCTAGTCTTATTATGAAAGAACTTAGTATTCTTATCACCCCGTTGCACCCAATCATTTCTAGATTTATGTTGCCAACAAACTTCCTCCTGTAACAAAATCATCTCAAGCTCCTTTGTAAACTCGGCCTCCATTGATTATCATTGCACTGTTCTTCTAACAAATTTTAAGCCCTTTCCAACTTAGCTAGCATAACTTTCTTCCTACCCTCAATATGACCAAAAGCAAATTTATTCCACATCTTAGCTGCTTCAGAAAAAGTTTTGATGGACTCGATAATATTCTGACCCTTCTTCTAACTATTCTTCACCATCTTGCTGAAACCCTCATGAATCACCCAAGCATTTAAGAAATGGAATGGCTTCTCTCTCATCTGCAAAGGGGCGGATTCCGTATGAAGAAGAAGAGGTCGGTAGTCAGAATATAATTTAGGCAAGGGAAGAACAGTGCTTTCCGAAAACGATTCCATCCAATGCTGGTTACCCATCACCCTATCAATCCGCTCCATTAAATGCCCCCTTGACCACGTAAATTTTGGACCATGAAAACCGAAATCTACCAGCTCACACTCATCAACACAATTCCTAAACAGACTACAAGGTCTATTCTAGACCCAGCCCCACCTTTCCTGTATTCTACAGTAAACAGAGCATTAAAATCCCCAGCAATACACCAAGGAAGATCACCAATAGAAGCACACTTTATTGAACCAATACAGACATTTGATTGAATTGTCTGGCTATCAAGAGTAGACAAGAAGATAAAACAACTGCTCTGACAGAAACTCCTGCACAAGGTAGACACGACCGTCTGATGGTTCATAACTTACAGAAAACATATATTAGATTAAGTTTTCTTTCATTTATTGGAATAAAGCTTGAAAGATTATAACAACTGAATATTATTGATAACTACATGGAACCAAATATATGAATTAAAATGAAAAGGTCACTTTCCAGCACCCTTTGCTAACTCTCTCGACTATACTAAAATAGCTTTTCGCTTGCATTTTCACATTTGTCAGAGGAAAAAAATAGAAGCAGAACCAATATGATAAGTAGACATGTGCACACAAGAACACGAACATGGACAAACACAGCAATCCATTTTGCAGCATATTCCTTAAATAATCATGGAAGCACACGTCAGTATACTAATGCCAAAGGATCATTTGTTCATCCAAAAGTAGGATTTACCACATAAAGTTTTAAAACTTTTTTCAAACAAAAAGCATCTCTAAACAGACTATGCAATCAACATAAGAAAAAAAAGGGACAGAACTTTCAAGGTGCATGAAAACCACACCAAACTATCAGAAGCAACAAGCAAACCAGAACAAAATTTAGGAATAGTCTAAGTGAAATAGCAAGGTTTCCTAGGCTTTCCACCACTAAAAAACTTGAGAATAAGTCTTCTATGAAGAAAACATTTATTCTACTCCCATGCTAGTTAGTGTATAAATAAAAAGACCACATAATTCTCTTTCACTCTAACTCAAAATTTTTAATGACTTAAAAAGTCATGAGGTATTTGTGGTAATCAATGGTGATTTCTACATAGAGAGAGGTGGTGAAATTAGTGTTAAAGATTTTATTTTGAGCTGAGCTTTCTGTAATCGCTATTGATTATGGACAATTTACATATAAATTTTGACGTGTCTTTATCAATGTTTTCATTTAAATCACTAGTTCACCTATGAGGTTATGCTTGCATGTGTAGCCTCATGCTTTGTCTATTTACATGTTTAAAACTTTTTGATTTAAAAGTGTTAAATAATGTTTGGAAATTTTTTTTATGAATAAATTATATTTTTACATTTTTTATATTTAATTTATTAAATTAATATTTCAGTTGTTTATTTTAAGTGTAAAAAAATTATATTAATTTGAAACAATTACGAAATATTTTTTTATTTAATAATGATAAAATAAAAATTTTAATTGTTAAAAGTCTTTTAAAATAAAACATATAAAAAACATTGTCAAATTTATAAATTCTATAAAAGTATTTTAAAATAACGTCTATGAAAGTCATTGACAAATTATAAACTCTACAAAAAAATTTTAAAATAAAGTCTGTAAAAATCATTAACAAATTTATAAATTCTACAAAAGTCATTAAAATACAACCAAAAAAGGAAAAAAAAATTCAATCAAATTTTAAAATTCAAAACAAAAATGAAATAAATAAATAGTAACTATTAAAAGTAGGGGGTTTCATGTGTTTAAAACTTCCAAATCCGCTGTCAGCGTTAGCTATGACTCTCGGAACATTCCGTAGTAGGGAGATAATGCTTGCATGATAACGTCTAGTAGAAGTATGATACTACTGGTCGTCCCCGACTCCTCTTATTCATCGATAAAAAAAATCGTCCAAACCATTGAAAAAAATAAAAATAAAAATAAAATTCGTCCAAACCATACCCCTCCACCAGGAACCAAGATTCGCAACCAAAATGCAAACAACCCGCTCAAAGGTTTTAAAATTCGACTCTGCAAGAATGGCGAAGAAGGTTGTGGAGGGGCAGGCTACTTCCATTGTGTAACGTTATAAATTATAGACCTCCAGTTGGACCGACAAAAAGTGAAAAACATTGGCAGAAGATTGCTTAAAAGCTCTAAATAGGGGGAAAAATGCTATAAATATATTGCAACATAAAAGCTACCAACTTTTAAGGGTATTCCCAACAGAGTCTCTATCTAGCATCTTTATTCAAAATGAAGAAAACCATGTCTTCAACAACCTCTCTATGCAATGCTTCCTTCTTTATAATATCTGGAGAGTCAACATTTACTCCAGGTATAGATGGAGCCATTTTTGGCTCTCTGATAATATTTTTTTATTTTTTTATTTGCTTCCCATTTTAGGTCTAACACCACATATAAAGCAAATTGTCTGTATATTTCATGGATGAAGAACACAAAGAAGTTGAAAATGTGAAATTGTGAAGTGGGGACAAGATTGCTTGGTGTTCGATAAATTGCAGTAGATCAATTTTTCATCTCCTCATACGCAATAACAGAACACATACAACCTTTCCTTCTCATTGACAAACCAGACACCCCTGACTGTGCAACCTGCTCCCCTAATCTCTGTCAACCTAGTCGAGCCACTGCAGTTGCAGTTGCCGTTCACCGTTCGTTTGACGCCGCCGCTGTAACCACTCACAGGTATGTTGATTCCCTTCTTCGACCCTTCATTTTTATTTTCTAGTTCTTCTTGTGTGTAAGAAAAATGTCCTGCCTTGTAATATTTCGCCGACCTCTTTCTATCTCCATCTCGCTTTCTTTATTTTTGTGCTTGTGTCCTGACACACCTGGGGTTTCTTGATCAAGGATCTTCGTCAATTTGTGGCAAAAATGATTTTCTACTTTTTTTATTCCATACTTCCAATGTTTTGTTTGTTGGGTTTTAATGTGGCCTAAATTTTTTGTTTGGCAAGTCTATTTGGGGGGCAGTGTAGGGTTGTTGATTATTGATTATTCCGACAAAGTTTTTTCGATTGCATTTAGGAATTGAGTGTTAAGTACTGCTGTAATTCTTCTGCAGTTCATGTAGAAATCTTTTCTCGTATGTTAAGTACTAAATATAATATTGATTTATTTCTTTTCCTTTCAATTATTTAGATGTTCTTACTGTTGTTGTGGTGATCATGATTATAAAAAACAGGCATTGGTTAATCTCCTTCAGAAAACCTCTCCAAGCTCTGGTCTTTGAAAGACACTAGTTTTGGGTTGTCAACTTGACCTTGTTTCCTTTTTTTGTTGTTTGGAGACAATTTGTATCTTTTTGGTTATTCTTTAAGTGATTTGGAGTAGTTGTGGAGTGGTTTCTATCTATTAGATTATGAAGGATTTGATCATTGACCATCAAAGATTTTGACTTTGTAGCTTATTGAGTTCTTTTGTTCCTACCCTTTTGTTGGAATCAAGACGCTCATAGGAGTATTTACGAAACTCAAAGAAGTTATATGATGCAAGTGAACTATGTAATTAGATATTATTCAATGAACATTTATGTGATCATAGGATTCCTTGTTGGTTTATAGAACTGTCATAGGAGTATTTGTAGCTGCTACGTTACTCTTTTTCCCTGGTATTTGTAGAGCTGTCGTAGGATTCCTTGTTGGTTCAAGATTGAAAATTTATGCGATCAAAATTATTTTTTTTGATCTTTTTGTGATCTCTTGGTTTGGAATCATCAATGGGTGGCAAGAATTTTCTTTTTGTAAGAATTTTATTTCGTAAAATTAAGATCTTTATATTAGTGCTTCACACTTCGATATGCATAAGCACATTAGTTTAGTTATTTGATTAAATGACATTCACTGGAGCCACAAGTATTTTTCATCTCTGCTAGAATTTTCATTGCCCTGCAAACAATGAAATATTGTTAAAAATTCTGCCATGTACAAATGAAGCTGAACAAAGCATAGACTTATCTCAAACAGAATAGTAGTCAGTTCACAAAACTCCTTGAGTAGTCATTAAACTTACTCAAGACTAGCTTAATTTGCCACTACTAATCCAGTAACTTAGATAGAAGCTTTTACGTAACTATGTTAAAACTTTATTTTCGTCTATTCTCTTGAACTTATTCCCCTTTTAGAGGTCTCACTAATTTTTTGTTAGTTTCTTCAGTATGGATTCATTGATATGTCTCTACAAAGTAATTCATGATACACATTTTTCCATCAAGAATTTCTCAAGTAAACATCAAATGCAAGTCACCCTTGTATTTCACTGGGTAAGAAGGAAAAGTAATTCACCACTTCTCCATGATATTAACCTGGAACTGTAAATAACTACACTACTAAACCAAGAGCTATTAGTTCAGATCACACAAATGCACATACCATGCACTTCAAAATGCTACACAGATAATTTCCATATCAAGTATGATTCTTTTGTTTTTTTTATCATAAACAATTTTTTTTTTACATTCATTTGTGTTTTGGCTTAGAATGCAAGTGAAGAAAGTTGTTGCTTATTATTGTATATAGCCTTTGTATCTGCTACGTTACTCTTTTTCCTTGGTGTTTATAGAGCTGTTATAGGATTCCTTATTGGTTCAAGATTTAAAATTTATGCTATCAAAATTAGTTTTTTTGATCATTTTGTGATCTCTTGGTTTGGAATCATCAATGAGTGGCAAGAATTTGCTTTATGTAAGAATTTTATATCGTAAAATTAAGATCTTTATACTAGTGCTTCACCCCTCTGCTACCAATCTGCATAATAACAGAAACTATTTGTCGGATAATATAACTGGTACATTTTGTTGTTTCACATTTATGGGATTTGAAGCTGTAATTTTTCATGATTCTTGACAAGTAAAGTAACATTTTGTAGATGCTGCTTTCATTAATTCTAGTTGTAAGTTTTCATAATTCTTCACGAGGAACATTTTCTGCAAACTAAATTGCACTTTGTTTCTCTTTTCTACAGTGCTGGTGTCTGTGACTTTTTGTTGTCTTCAATGAAGCGGCATGGTGATTCATATTACTCAAATTTGCTTAATAGTGACGATCTTCATTTCCA
>CAODLS010720088.1:0-10769 GCA_948243855.1 Flueggea neowawraea
AGTTAGAGAGGAATAAATAAGGTGTTATTCTTCTAATCGAAGTCATTCGACATTGGGAATTTTTAAAAAAGTTGCATTTGGGCTCACAAACTCTGCCTTTGCTCCAAATTTACTTAGTTTTTTCTAGTCAACAGAGTTTTCGTAATACTGTTTTGTACTTTAGTTGTACTCTGATTGTACTTCATATATACTTTGTATTCTGATTATATTTTGGTTATACTCTTTCTTATTGGCTTAAATGGTTTGGTCAAAGCGAGATTAACAGTTTGACCGCGTGGTCAACATGCGGTTAAACTGTTGTCTTTCTGAATATTTTATTTCGTTTTTCTATTTATGGTATGTTTTTCAAATATTGTTGTATTTGTGAAATGATTTTTATTTTGTCGCCTATTTTTGTACATCACCTTTTTTTTTCCAATTTCTCACCTTCTTATTTTATTCTTTGACAAAATATGAATCCAAATTTTAACCAATCATCCTCTTAAAATCGTAATTTTTATGATTATCAAAACCAATCTTATTCATTCATTCCACCAAATTTTTAATTGACCCAAAATTCTCAAAATATACCAAACTTTCAATTTACCAAAAATTCTCAAAATCAACGATATCCTTATTTTCCACCTTTTATGCAAAATTATGCATATCCATATTTTCCCCTAAATATGCAAATAAATTCTCATAATTTAGATGTCGGTTCTCGAACCGATAATTCCAAATCGACGGAAACAGGTTCTATTTCATCCTCTCAAATCTCATCCTTTTCCACAGAAGGGATTGACAATATTAATTCAATGCAAGAGCCGAACAAAGAGATTGTAGATAAACGTCGATCGTGAAGTATGAAGGATGACAAAAAGCTTGCAAAAATGTGGCTTACAATTTCAAGTGATTCGATTGTGGGCAATGGGCAAAGCGAGAAACAATTTTGAAAACGAGTCGCTGAGTATTACAATGAACATCGAAGATCGAGTGTGGACAGAAAATCAAGCACTTACAAGAACCATTGGTTTGGATGCTACCTGCTATTAATGATTTAAACCGAATCTACAACAAATTATTAGGTGAGCATCATAGAGGTTGGAGTGATGATTAATTAAAGGAACATGCTCGAGACCTATATTATCAAAATCGTAAAAGGTATTTCAATTACGAGCACATGTGGACACTTTTAAAAAGTGGCCTAAAGTGGAAACCAAACGTTCATCTATCTACATCATCGAAAAGAGCAAAAAACAAGTGGCGCCTATATAAGTTCATCAGATGTGGAAACCAACGATGATGAAGTGCGTCTTATTGGACAAAAGACATCAAATGCTAAGTTAAAAAGAAAATGGAAAGCAAAAGAATTGCAAAAAAGGGAGCAGAAGGTTGGTATGAAACGTGGAGTGATTTTCTAAAAATTCAAAAGGAAAAAATTGTTAGTTGCACAAAGAATGAGTGATGCTCGTTAAAAAATAATAATTATGAAATATTTACAAGGGATACATCTTGTATGACTGCGGAACAACTTGAGCAATACTATAAGTTTTGCGATGCAATAAAAACAAAATGGGGTATGGAGAAGCCATTTTATGTTCTTTTTAGAACTAATTACAATGTAATATTTTTAGTGTTTTGTTATTAATATTTAGACATTATTGTAATTTTTTATTAATGAAATTGTATTTTCAATGCTTAGTTTTTAATTTTCAAGTTAAATTATATTTTAAATATTTATTCAATGAACCATTAAATTTTATTTTACTAAAATTATTATATTTAAATATTCAATTAAATAATTATTAAAATAAATATTATATAATATAATTCCTAAAATAATATTTTTAACTCAAATATTAACTCACAAAATATTTATGTCAAATAAACATTTTTATTATAATTTAGATGTTATAAATAAATGAAATAATGAGTGAAGTGATTGTGGATCCCATATTAGAGTATAGTGAAAGGTTAACCATTAGAGAGAGATGATTTTTTGAGTGAGGAGTTAGTGGATTGCTAATGTGCCAGACTCATCAACCCAAAAATGGGGTTAGGCAGTAGAGATGTCGTAATTATTAGCGTTGCTCTCTCAAGAAAAACTCTAACTGAAAAAAGAACTAGTGTTGATCTCATTCGGAAAAGTCAACATTGCCTGCTAGTATATGAGAGGCCGCCAAGTCATGAAATCCAAAAGAAGCTATGAAAGAAAATGATTTTGTTGGATGATAAGAAACTCTAAAGGCCCAGGCTTGCTCATCATCTATTTGAATGTGGCTCTATCCCTTTTGGATTAAGTAGTCTAAGATATTTCTAGGAATGCCTTAAGCTAGGTCAAATTGATTGCACCACATTTGGGAAAGACAAATCTCCAGGGACGCTCCTCTAGAACTGATAGGAGTAATGAGATAGGAAGCCTTCACATGTAAGTGCCTACGTCTCATTAACAATGCCCATTCTTTCTTACATTCCAAATAATGTTTAGGTAGTGCCGAAAGGAATGAGGAGTAGGTTAACCTCATTATCTTCATAGACAAATGAATATATGTTGAGCATTGTCAAAGGTCAATCACTTAAAATAGGAGATCACCTTGTCTCAAGGAAGGCCACTACTGTGTGTTGCAATGGATGAAACATGGGAATCTTCATGAGGGAAGAATCATGTACTCCTCAAGTCTAAAAAGTAAAGAAGAAGCCACAACTGTATCAGTCAAGAAGTTTAAGGAATATGTTTGAAGCCGTAGGGATGGCGATGGGTCGGGTATGGATAGGGTATATCAATACCCTTACTTGTACTCGTAGTTCAAATCATGTATTGATACCCTACTCGTACCCGTGCGGGTAACAAAAATTATCATCTGTACTCTACCCACAGGGTACCCATTTACCCATGATTTAAATTTAGTTAATTAACTTAAAAAATAATATATCACTAATTTAAAATAATAGATTAAAAAATACACGAGACAATATGAAATACTATATTCACACAACGTAATATAAAAGTTATAATTTGCAACTGAATGTAGTTAATGAAATAATAGTAATGTATAAGTTATCACTTGATGGAAAATTTATACAAAAATTATAGTCTAAAATACTATACAAGGATGAAGATGAACAGTGTTTCCAACAATCCCATCACAATGCCCAAATTACAGCACTTAGTTCTAGTCTCTTGCTATGGAGAAAATGTTAAACGAAAATATATAATGGATGTTATATTTGTGACAATAATATACCAAAATATGTTAGATCAAAATATTAGACAAAAAAATATTGTTCTTGAACTCTCATGCTTGATTTGTTAACCAATTAATCATTTGTTATAGTTGACTCTATAATAGAACAACACACACATTAAAAATAAATTAGAAAATTACTTGAAACAATTAACTAATAAGATATTTTTGTAATCAATTTTTAATTTCTTTATGTCAATACTATATGAATGAGTTTTACATACAAAAATTTTGCCCAAAATATTTTAGTTACAATAAGTTCTTTGAATATAAAACTATAATAATAATTTCTCAATAATAGCATCTCATTCTAGCTACATAAAAACTACAATATCTAGCAAAATACATTTATAGTCACATTCTAGTTATAAATCAATTTATTCAAACATGTGAATTCATTTACCTTCAAAAGGCTATATATATATATAATGGTAACGGGCAAGAGTACGGACATTACCCTACGGGTAAGGGTACGAGTAGGGTATGAAAATGTGGGTATTATCCGCACCCATACGTGTATCCATATCTAGTCAAAATAGATAATACCCACATTGATTGGGTACGGGTAAGGTTGGTACTCGTCAAATAGGGTATAAATTGTCATCCTCTAAAGTCACGACTCTATGCATCCCTTAGAAGAAACTTACCAGCAAAATGATCCCCAATGTAATCATTCCTTTGTAATACAACGCATGGGCCATAGGAAGGCAATCGAGAGTCAGATGCCCATTAGGTGGATAAAACAAGTATTTGCATGCCAGAACCAAGAAGAAGATGAATAATTCTTCTCGAAACTTAAGAGGTGTGAGGCTAGAGAGAAATCAACATTGGGTTGACCTTTGAGGTGTGAGCCAGAATCAACCTTGTGTTAGCTTTGGAGGTGTGAGCTGCAATCAACCTCATCGTATTGTCCTTTTTAGATTGAGCCGGAATCAATCATCGTATAGCTAATTGGGAAATCCTATGTGAGGAACTTTGGTAGTGGACGTAGGCATTGAGAATTGGCCGAACCAATCTAAATCGCTTGTGTTCATTATTCTCTTCTCTCAACTCTCAACAACACAACTAAGAAGACCAAAAACATAGTCCAACAAAATTGAGTTCTTGCCCAAAATTACCAGCCTCTCACGTACAAAAAATTGTATACAATGAAAAAAATGTCAAGCATATGATACACGTATTTTATACGTGTATTTATTTAGTTAATTAAATGAATTTTGGACTTAAAAAGAAGTATTTTGAGATAATTTTTAATCAAATTCCTAGTATTTTATTTTATAGGAAGAAACATGGAAAAAAGATTGAAAAACAAGGAAGAAAGGGGCAAAACTAAAAATTATGGTGACATAAGGACTTAAGTGTAATTGCACAAAAATTCGGTTGAGGATTCAAATTAGATTTATAACTGGGTTTTGGCTAGATTCACAACTTTTTAAAATCTCAGTTTTGCATTTGGGTTGGATTTAGAACCGAATTGTTCACTGAACTCTATAGAAACCTAATTTCAAGGGGTTTTAAAGAGCAACATCTTATAGACTAAAGACGTCTTTCCCTACTTTTTAGGCACTTTTGGAAGACTTGAGGCATCAAGATAGAGAACAATTGAAGGTTTTCAAGGAGTGAAGAGAATACTACGAGATTCAGAGTTCATTTATTATTTCTTCTCTTGAACTCCAATGATTATGTTTTATTTGTTTTTGTTGATTCTGATTACATTTGTTATGAGTAACTAAACTGCAAACTAGGGTTAAGGATGTAGCCTAACTTAGGGAATTGACTAAAGGATTTTGGACTAATGTTTGCACTTAATGATTCATCTTATTTTTATGCAATGATCTATTGTCTTTGATTTGATTGCAATTTCTGTGGCTAGCCATCATAGAAATTTATCTTAGGATTTGTGTGAAGGATGACCAATAAAACATGAATAATGAGCTAGGACAACAGAAAATCATGAGTAGGATAGAGATATTTCTGCCAGTGTTTAATAACAATAAGTTGAAGCTTTTAATGAGTTTATATTAATTTCTGTATGATCGATAGATAAACACAGTTGGTATAGGCAAAATTCATTTGCTCGACATAGATCTGAAATGAATTAATTGTTGTTATTCATTGTTTGCATCAATCCTAGATTTGAAAGTCAATTCCTCGGTTATGTGAAATCTGTAGCCCCAACACCTTAATTGCCTTCTATTGTTCTTTGTGATTCGCTGCTTTTACGTTAATTCTTGCAATATTGTTAGTTTATTTTATTTAATTTCACTTAAATTCAACCTTTTTCACTGTTAGTGTCACGACCCATTTCCGGACCATGACCTGTGTAAGAGGCAAACTGTCTAAGAAAACCCGACCCATCTCGCACAAGTTTCAGAGAATAGAACATAACTAATTTGTTGCAAATAGTATTGAAACCATTTTAAAAGTTAATAAATAAATAGAAATCCAAATTTCTTTAAAATATAAGTTTTCATAATAATAAAATTATTATCAAATCCGAAATCATATTTAAATACCAAATAAATATACAAAACCAAGCAACCACAAGTATATCAACGTGAAGTAACTAACAAAATAGATAACTAGGCCTGAACAAAAAGGGCACTAACTACAACTTCAGAATGTATCACAGAGTGTTGAATGCTGATAGATCTCAATCAAGCAAAATCACCTGAAAATAAGAATAAAGGAAATAGAAAGAAAAGAAAGGGGGTGAGAACCCTAGTGGGGAAACGACACTCTGGAGCTCACGTAAACCGTTTTGAAAATAGTTTAAAAATATCATATGCAGATATAAGTGTATATACGTATATATGCTAAATACAGAATAATAGTTTCAAAATTCATTTCAAATCATTCGTAACCAAAACAAACAACAGACAAGCAGACATACCGAATATTTATTTATATCAAATATCAGGAGACTATTAGAAACCATTAACATGCATTCATGCAAATCCATATAACTTATTCTTGTTCATACAAATTATCCATTGAACTCTGAATGCATATATTAACGGAAACAATAATCATGCACAACAGGTATCATGTCGGGATGATAAAATGCAGGCCAACCATATATCCTACAATTATGGATGAAATCCTATTTTTTTCCCAGATTATGCAGAAGTTACATATTAATGCAATATATTATGTTTAAGCAGTTACCAACTAAACAAAGCTGATAATTACTAATCATTTTCCCGTATTATGCTAAAACCACACTGACTAGATCATATCAAAATAAACTAGCACCCTTAGGAGCCCAATGGTATCCTGCTCAAAAAGGGCTAACAACTGACAACCTTAGGGGCTCAAAATAATACTATGTTTCCCTAAGGGTCTCAAAGCTGTAACAGACAGAAATTGATCTAAGTACATCCGTGAGCATTGCAGTCTACTTGCTCCAGCAAGATATACCTCGTCAAACTACTGAACAATATATGGAAATGAACAATAATACAGACTCACCAAAATCATTATATCCAGACATAAACAATGTAACACCAAACATCCTGGCTGGGACTAGAATCAAAAATAAAATCAGGATCATACGTGGACTCCGCCACTAAATCATGTGTGGACTCTGCCACTAGAAACATATAGTTCACATGTGTTGGCTAGACACATGGGTTACCACTTACCCTGGTAACTGAGTCTTCACATTGGTATACCAAGGGTTACATTTACCCTCGTAACAAAGGTGCCCCGAGTTAGAATAATTAAACCATAGTTATTGCATAAATCAAAAGTGTAGAATCATACAGATAATAGTGGATGCACCACTGACATAACATGCAATAACCAATTGCAGAAATCAAATAACATATCTTTTTTATCCTAATAAGGATGTACCAAATATGTAGCAGACAGATAACCACCGGATATATCATAATCTATTAAGTACTGATATATAACATAAACAAAATGAATAAACAACCTTTATTTTAGAGAAAGATACATATTCAGCAGAATTTTCATTGCATAAAATATTTTCCTTATTATTGATCAGAATACTTATATCATCAAAAATGTTTATTTCAAAACATGATAACTATATCAGAATTTCAAATAATATCCAAGCAGGATTTCATGGTGGAGGTTTTCACGTAAGTCAGATTTTAGGATTTTCTATCCTTTATTTATTTTAGATTACATGCAAAGGTCCAAACACATAAAAAAATGATATAAATTTAGAAAATAAAACTTATGTGTCTGAAGCTGCCATTCTACTCACATGAATATCCAAACTGGATAACTCAGTCACGCACCACTTGTGGCTGAATAACCTCGCTGACCGAAACACGAAGTTAAAACAATTACCTAAGTAGAATCAAAGACATGATGCCAGTACTGTAGTGGTACCAAAAATGCATGCAATGCAAATATTGACATTAACTCAGAGAAACCTATTTCGAATGAAGATCTAATACTCTCACCTTGAAATATCTCGTAAAATTATAGTCTAGTTCCCAACCTATGTAAAATTACATTTTAGTTCCCAAAGTTTCAAAATATATAAATCAGTCCTTAAAGTATTCAGAGTTCCTAAATAAGCCCTCAAACTCTCAAAAATTATAAATTAGTCCTCAACATATTTTAAATTTACAAATTAATCCATAACACCCCAAAGTCGTTCTTAAGTCCTCAAATATTTTAGAATATTCAAATTACTCCTAAAATATACTCCAAATTCTTTTTTTGGTTCCTAAAATGCAAAATATCATGTTTGGTCCACAAGTGACAAATTATCCAAATGGTATAAATTTCAATTCAACTGATAAAAATCGAGTCTAAACACTCACATTGGTCAATCTCAACCTCAAGAACATGAATGTACAATTCTTTCAAAAAAAAAAAAACTCAATTTTTCAAAAAAATGGATCAAAGCTGAACCTAACCCTAGTTCCACCAAAAACTCATCAAATCTCTTGATTCAAGCGTTGAATCATGTTCATCCAAGTCTTATGTAACCTATTCTAGCATTCTCTAATATCAGATTATCAAAAATCATCCGAAAATTGAAACCCTAATTCAATTCGGCCAAGAACAAACCCATGAATTAAAAGCATGTTTTAGGGGTAAAAAATTGCATCTAGAAGCATTAGAGACGACCTCACGTACGCCACTGTAAAGCTCACGTATGTGAATCATGTAAAAATACATCTCACGTACATCAGTCACTGAAAACACGTAGGTTTGCGTAAACAGTGCCCTACATACGTAAGCAGCCCTTACGTGCGTTAGCACGATGCCTAATGTGCATTAAGCCTTCAGTTTCGCTTTCCTTGATTTCTCTTCGCTTTCGAACACACCAGACCATTCCTAAGGCTTGTCAACTCCCAAACTTACAAAAATACATCATCAACCATCCTCAACACTTAATCAACACCTCAAATACCAAAGGATATAATGAAAATTGATTGAAACAAATCAGGACTGGTTGAAATGATACAGAAGATATGTCAGAGATGAACGAGATATTACAATTAGCATGTAATCGTAGTTAATCTTATGCTCCCTTAGGATTCGACATCTAGAATACTTTAGGTTTATTACTAGATTGATTCTATACACTTGCATAAAATTCCAATCAAGTTTTTCTATCAAGAATCTTACATCAAGCAAATAACTAGATAACAAGTTATTTATATAGTTGTCATGAGAATGTGACTAGTGTTTTTTTCTTTCATTTAACTAGACTTGTTAAAAGAGGAAAATCACAAATTGTTCTTTCTACCTTGAAGAAGCTAGTTTTTTTTTAGAAAAAGAAAAGGCACTACCCCCAACCGCTAAGTCTAATGAAAAGAGAAATATGATGGAGTGTTTGGTTTGGGTAGATTGAGTGGTAGCTGATAGAAATATATGGCAAATTGACAAAAAAGTAGAGAAACTGACACGTATTTTGAGAATCATAATATACTGAATATGCAATATGTCACGACCTGAGTTAGGCCGGTGATCTGCGTACAAGGTGAACTGTCTATGGAAGCCCAGCTCATCTCGCACAAGCCTCGAAGATACATATATTCTACCTAAACATTCATTTATCAACACATTTATTTGTAAAATACGATATAAGAAAATAATAATAAAATAATACGATCAAATAAATATAAAACTGTAATCGTAAAATCAGTATCCAAAATACAAAATACAGCTCAGTATCCCCCACAGAAACCCGATATGTAACTCTAACAACAAAATACAACAGTAGAGCCCGAACAAGGGTACTCACTAAGTAGCAAAAAATGTCTCACTAGTGTCAGGGTGCTAAACAGATGCTAAGCATCAAAATATATCTGTCAGACATGCAAAGAAGATAGAAAAAATAAATGGGGGGTCAGGGCCTTGTGAGAAAATAACACTCCAGATTGCCTCATACGTGTCTCACAAAAACGGTTTTGAAAACCATTCAAAAGATACTACACACGTATATACCGATATATCATATACACACACTACATATGTAATAGTTTTCAGAAAACGTTTTACCAAAATATTTGCATACATAGTAGACAACATGCATTCAGACAGTATCAAAAAATATATATAATATATATATATAAAATAGAGTCATAATATGTTACTATAACAGAGTGTACAGAATAGTGTTGTGGACTCAGCCACTAGACAGAACAGAGCATGTATCTGGCCGGATACACGGCTACCATTTTACCCCAGGCAACTAGGGTCTTCACAGAGTATTGATATATCAAAGGTTACGTACCCCGTAATTAGGTGTCCCAGATCAGAATATATTATATACAATAATATATCAGACAGTCATGCATAATAGATTTTCATATTTTTAGAAAAAAAAAATATATATTAACAGAGTAAAACGTTGGTTATTACAAACCACAAGTCCGATTAATAATTAGCCAAATAAATATTAGTCAGATTTCATGTCATATCCCGACCCAACAAAAACGATATAAGTAGGAAGACACAATCTATGTGTCTAAAGCTGTCATTTCACTCACCTGGAATCCGGAGCAAAAGATCCAGTCAGACAGCACTGGTAGGTGGCTGGTCGTGTTGGCAGGAACATGAAGTTGGAACAGATACATACATAACGGATATCAAAAAAATGATGTTGGTACTGTGGCGGTACCGAGTGCATGATATGCATATGCAGATGTTGACCCACGAGATCACAGAAAAACCTAGCTCGAAGAGAATCTATCACTCCCGACCAAAAAATCTAGAACCTATGCAAAATTTTAGATATGCCCTCAAACTTTCCAAAATTTCCAACTTAGTCCACAAAGAGTTCTACTTGTCATCCAAGTAGTCAAAATCATCAAATAAGACTCTTAACTCTCAGAAATCACCAAATATGAAAAGATACAAGCTTGGGCCCTGAAATCATGGCTTACTCGAGTAAAATAATATCTTACTCGAGTAACTTCACCTTGAATTACTCGAGTAGGAAAAATCTTACTTGAGTAATTCCACCCTGGGTTCACTCGAGTAAATTCATGTCTTACTCGAGTGATTCCCTGCCCATAAATCTCCAAACGCGATTCAACCGATTAAAAA
>CAODLS010720127.1:0-11426 GCA_948243855.1 Flueggea neowawraea
GGGACTATTTTTTTGCACAATTAATTAAAACAATTAGCCTAGTTATTGAAAATCATTAATAGATTTAAATAAATATGTATTGTACCCTCTAGATTACTACATTCATCAGAGAGCTTACAGAGAATTACTTTTGAGCAGGTACACATAGTTTGATTGTGAATGATATGTTTTTAATTAAAATAAATCAATTAATAATTTTTTCTGGTGCTCAAAATTTGAGAAGTAAACAAAAAATAGTACGAAAAAGAACTTACGAATTTATGCAAGGCATAAGTTCGGAAAAACGCAAAAACAAATTGTGATAGAGATTCGCGTAAGGTAGTGTAGGACTAGGAACCATGTTTTATGGGATCCTACATTCGCTGTAACAAAAAACACGTGAAAAACAAAAAAAGCAGGAATCCTGAGAAGTGAGAACGTGATAAGAAGCGACAGGTACTTCCTATTTTGGAGAAAACATTTTTCTCATGTTTTTCTCGTTTTATCAAGGGGGCCCTGTTTACTCGTTCGGAAAAAACGCAAAAACAAACTGTGATAGAGAAGCAACACCCAATACATCGTCCGATTCTCACAAAATTATATTTCACAGTAATTACCGAAATCTTCTGTTGATTATAACAGATATAATCACAAAAAGCTACTAGTTATATTCACCCAAATTGCCAAATTATGATATTAATTAATCATATTTTTTGAGTAGGTTCTTTCACCATTGTTAAATTTACTTGATTTTCGCTTGGAGCTCTAAGTCCACATGATTTTATTCTTGAAAAGTTGTCTTGATGTGTTAAAGATAGAAAGTACTTATAAGTTATCACTTATCCTCACTCTTAGTCGATGTAAGAATCATGACACAATATAAAGCTTGCTTGGTTGAACTTTAGGAAATTAATTCTAGTGAAATTATTTTTCAAGAAGTGACTTCCTGAAAAGTAATATACAATTGTGTTTGGTTACTATTTTAAATTCTTGAAAAATATAATTTATTGTGTTTGGTTAAAAATTTTACTTCCTAGAAAGTTGATTGAAAAAAGTCAATAATACCCAAATTATTATTAGATTTAAATTAATCGTACAAAAAAAATTAAAAAAATTATTTATTTTTACTATATAAAATATATCTCCCATGAGAAATAAAACTATACTTAATAGTTCATACAATTCTATGGTGAAAACTTTTTTTAAAAAAATTTGACGAAAATCAATTTATTTAATTAAATAAAAATATTTTATATATAATATATTTTGAAAATCTAAAAAATCTAAAATATTTTTTGTAACTTCTATAAAAATTGATTATATAAAATAATCAAAACTTTATTTATGAAATGATTTATAACTTTCAGAAACAAATATAAATTTATAAGTAAATAGTATTTTAAGGATACATTTGTAAATTTATATTGTTAACATTAAGGAAGTTGGACTTATCGACCCTATCCTTAGGAAGTTAGTTCCAGAAGTCAAAGGGAAGTCAAGCAGTTAACTTTCTAAAAAGTTTAATTTCTTTTGTTCAATTAAACAAAGAAAGTTTCTGGATAATCTAAAAAGTTACACTTGTCCCACCAACTCACCCATAACCAAATAAACTTATAGTATCATTTAAATTATACTAGTATGTAAGGCAAATTAAAAGCGAATGAAAATTTAATTAGAAAAATATTTATACTTATATAAGTATATTTCAAATATGCACAAGATTTTGTTAATATCGCAATTATAAATTAATATCATTTTCCTAGATCGATCACAATTTTTTAGGCCTCGTTTTTAATCCTTTGAATGCCTATAGTAATTTCTTATTAAAATTTTATACTTCCAAATTTTTTAATGTATTAATTTTATTTGTAAAAATTCTACTATAAATTAATTTTACTTTTTTGATAGTATATAATTTTTTAAAATAAATAACAGTATAATTTATGACAATGTGGGCCGCTTAATGTCACGGATCAACTGTCGTGACACGCAGGATGTGCGAGATGCTTGCTGATGAGCTAAAAGTAGAGGTTGCGGGGCAGCGGAAGGTGTGAAGTACGTGTCGTAGGTGTTGCGTCTGTCTTGAGTTAGGCATGCCAACCCAATTGAGTTTGGGGAGCTTGTCGCTGGTCTCAGACTTGATTATGATGGATTTGCGTGCCATCTAGGCACCACACTGGTCGGGAGCTGTCTCTGCTCCCCTGATGAGCCCATAGGAGGGCAAAACCAGTGAGCATCGAAGACGTATAAAGAATGAACCTCGGGTACGAGTGAGTCATGGGATGTCGCACGGGTGATGTGGCTGCGCTAAAACTCTGATTCCATGAAATTAGGCACAGGCCTTAAGCCGTGCACGGCGTCCACTTGTCCAATGTTTCGTGACTCCTTTATAAATAGAGCAGTCCTGAAAGACCATACCACAGTCCACAAGCACAATACTAGTGAAGAGGGAGCAGCAAATCTCCTTAAATCTCCACCTTGGTATCCCGAGAGAACAAACAAACAAACAACAAAAATGGAAGTAATTCAGGTACTTCACATGAACAAAGGCGATGAAGACACTAGTTATGCAAAAAATTCCACAGTTCAGGTTACAATTCCTTTTTTCCTCTCATCTTATTTACATTATGTTGCCAAGTTTTACGGAAACAAGCTAACACATTGTACGGTTAATGCTGTTAATTGATAATTTTTCTTAATTTGCAGGCCAAGATAATATCAATAGCTAAGCCAGTCATGGAGGAAGCCGTACTAGATATGTTGTGCAGAAATATTCCTCAAAGCATGGGAGTGGCAGATTTGGGGTGTTCCTCGGGGCCTAACGCTTTACGAGTCATCAAAGAAATAATTGATATCGTACATGCAAAGTGCCAAAGCATGCAAAGCCCTATGCCAGAGGTTAGAATCTTCCTTGCAACGATTTCAATTCCATTTTCGGGTTGTTGCCAGCATTCTATAGCAATTTGAAGGAAGAGAAGGGTCCAGCATTTGGTCCCTGTTTCGTATCGGCCATGCCTGGTTCTTTTTATGGCAGGCTATTCCCTGCAAAAAGTCTTCACTGCGTCCACTCTTCTTCGAGTCTCCACTGGCTCTCTCAGGTAATTTCTCTCCAGGTTCAAGAATCATGTTTTGCATGTCTATCCTAACAACAATTCTTACAAACCATTTCACTAAAATGAAAATGGTGTCCAATTTGCTTGAAGATTAGTGGTATTAGAGTCGTTCCTAGCGAATCAGGATTCAGAGCTACGAGCTGCATCAATGTCAAATCTTTTTCATTCCTATGAGACTATTAGCATAAAACAGAACTGTCTCCATCCCAATTAAAAATACCTGTTACTTCAGTGACCATTAATGTGGAAACTTGATCATCACATACCTAATCAAATTGATGACTTTTCATTTTTAATTAGTCCGGTTTCATCAACTGTAGGGAATAATTACGATCAGGATATAAATCATAACAATTCTTGTTGGGTTGCTTCTACTGTTGCTGCATGCATGTGTTATTGGTCAATATGGATGGAAGAGAAAGTTAAAATTAAAGATTTGAATTTTAAGTACTAATTAACTTTGTCAATAATTAATGGTCAATATGGATGGACAGGTTCCACCCAACCTAGGTGGCAGCATTAATGCCATGAACAAGGGAAAGATTTACATATCAAAGACAAGCCCGAAAAGGGTGATAGATTCATACTCGTTGCAGTTCCAGAAGGATTTCTCATTGTTTCTAAGATCACGTTCGGAGGAAATAATGCCAGAAGGTTGCATGGTGTTGTCGTTCATGGGTAGAAGCTCCCCTGATCCCACCACCGATGATAGCTGCTACCAGTGGGAGCTCTTAGCAAATGCCCTAATGAGCATGGTCCTCGAGGTAATTAACGCTAATAATCAATTCCTTAACCATTTACTTGATTTGTAACTGTTTGGATTACGGGTTTCAGAAACAAATTCTTAAAGTACTTGATGAAAATTATGTCTGTAGGGCCTGGTAGCGGACGAGAAGGTGGATTCCTTCGATGTTCCATATTATGCACCATGTGCGGAGGAGTTGTATTTGGAGATAATGAAAGAAGGGTCGTTCGTTATTAATCGAATTGAAAGGTATGAAGTTGAATGGAATGGAGGTAGTAATCCATTTCGTACGCAAACAAGAGGGAAGAGAGTGGCCAAGACTATTAGAGCGGTAGTGGAGTCAATGCTGGAATCTCATTTCGGAAGACACATTATTGATGATTTGTTCTCACGGTTTGCGGATTTGGTGGATGATTACTTGTCAAAGACTGCAACCAAGTATACCAATTTCGTCATTTCACTTGTTAGAAAGAACAACTGAAGGACTAAAGCATCATAAACCGAATGGAACTGGCCTTCTCTAAAGCCTAATCGAGGTGTATATTTATATGCAACTTTGGAAATTTGTCAATAAAAAGTGTTGAATTTATAAAATATCCTTACAGTAAATCTAAAGGCTAAAGCTTCTCTCCTTCTCTTTGCCTGTAACAACATCCTGGTTGAATTGTATTAAAGCTTTAACACTGGAAAGAAACTGCAAATAATTACAAATCCCAAGTTGTATTAACTTCCGTAATTATATATGCTAATTTTTTTTTGGATAAGTTACATATGCTGATTTTAGAGATATTATGCGCTCTATAGTACTTCAAATTTGTACGATTTTATTTTTAAAAAAACTTTAATATATTGAATGCAAAAATTATTTTTAAAAGAAATGTCTCAATATATTGAAAAAAAATATGTATAAACGAATTTTGGTTTCAATTGCTAATTGTACGCATGGTACTATGCAGTCTTGAGAGGCTGTTATGCTAGTTGCATTCATCATGTAACACGCAATAAGGCATAATGAAGATAATCCTGTTCACGTAATGATGGTGGCGAATACAAAATGAGGATTAAGCATCGTCAAATATGGCTTAGCAGCATGTTGGTGACACGACCAGCTTGAGCGGGACATCATTTCCGACCCACATTCTCTAGACAATTGCATTTGGCAGGCACAAATTACGAGCAAGTGAAGCCCACAAATTCACATAAGTCATCACCCCGACATCTAGCTTTTGCTTTCACTTCAGTGACTTTCCAAACATTAAACAGATTTTCTCAACCGTACACGTGTCTATACCTTCAAATATTTATACGATAAGAGCTTATGTGTTCTCACGTCAAACATCAATCAGACTTGAGCAAAATGCTCTGTAATTTTTTTCAGCACGGGGAAAATCCTTGCCTTTGCTTCTACGCAGTCCTTGTTCCAGGTAGCATATTTTTCGTCATATGGAAATCAGCTCAGATGCTAAGGAATCATAGTAAAGAGTCAACTCTTGATGTTCCGCCAGGTTGCCGAGGATTCCCATTAATTGGCGAGGATTCCCATTAGTAGCAAAGGTTTCTACGAATTTGTCCGAGTTCGCCGTCTAAGGTAATTAATTCCAATTTTCTGTTTTCACGATGATATCTTATTGGAACAAATTTTCAATGTCACGACTTGTAATTTTTCAATATGAAGCATTCTAAAATCAATGTGATATGAAAAGGGTAGGGGAAAAGTGATGAGTTTGATGAAAAACAGGTACGGAAATTGCTTCAAGACAAATATATTTGGAGAGACGCAAGTGTTTGTTTCAAGCTCAGCGTCGGCTAAGACAATCTTAAACAATGAGTCGGGGAAGTTCACGAAAAGATACATAAGATCAATTGCGGAGGTTGTTGGGAAACAAAGTCTTCTGTGTGCATCCCCACACCATCACAAGCTTATCCGGAGTCGCTTAATTAATCTGTTCTCTGCGAATTCGATTTCCCACTTCATAAAGCACTTTGACCATTTGACTGTGACAAGTCTTGCCACGTGGGAGAATCAGGGCACAGTCATTGTACTTGACCATGCACTTAAGGTTACTCTTCTTTTTCTTTTGGACAAATTACATGGCACGCCAGAAACCAAGAAAACTTTATTCATATGAAAGTTGTTCTCTATTTATTTCTTATGAAGTAAAGTATTTTTTCGAACAAAGAGTATAGATCTTCGTATGAAATTTTTTTCTTTAATTTTTTCAATTTAGTCGTTATGATTTACTTAAGATTTTTCGAAATTTTTTAAAAGGTTTATTTAAAATTTATATTTTTATTCAAGGTTTATTTAAAATTTTATTTAAGATTTTTTTATTTTGAATGTTGGTTAAAAAGTTTTTAAAAGATTTAGTTAAGATTTTTAAAAGATTTATTTAAGGTTTATGTTTTCTATTTATTTAATATTTGATAAATTTTAAAAAATTTGGAAAAAATATTTCCCCTGATTTTCCTCCTGCGGAAAGAGGAAAAAAATCAATATTTTGTAATTAATTTTTTGAAGCATATTTTTGTAAGTGGCCGTTTTCTTTTTGTTTTTTTGGTTTAAGGGGCCTCATTGGTCTCCATGAAGCCCAAACTCATTCAAATTGAACTGCAATTGGTAAAGCCGTAAAGGTGACTCAGTCAAGTCCAACAACGGGGGCAGTGGCGAACTTAGGGGTCCGGCAGGGTCCCGTGACTTACTCAGTTCCGTAGTTTCTTAATATATAATACATGTATATAATTTATTCATAATTTATGATAATATTTGTATTATTATATGATAAATTTATACATTATATATAACATATTCTCTACTAATTTTAAAATGTTACTTTATTTTCTGTCGTGCTCTCTTGGATTTTATTTTGCATTTGGATTTTGTTTGCGTCTGTCATTGACGGGTTAGTGTGGTTGGTTCAGATAACACTGAAAGCAATGTGCAAGATGTTGATGAGTATAGAAGAAGACGAATTGGAAAGGTTTGAAAATGACATAGCTCTCATTTCTGAAGCAATGCTGGCTTTTCCTCTCAAGCTTCCCTGTTCTCGCTTTTCCAAAGGCCTTCAAGTAAGTCCCATTAATTTTGTACCAACCGTGAACGACAGGCTATCAATTTGATGATCTGTCGTTTACTTGCCCAGAGAATTTTATGAACGACCCACTTGTCGTACAAAATAGAACGGCCGGGCGTTCATAGGCCATGGATGCATTTCAGCTTATGTTTTAAGTAACGAACTAAAGATGATTATTTCTCTTGTGATTGATGATTCAGGCAAGGGAAAGAATTATGAAGACCCTGGAAACGATGATGAATGAACGAAGAAGATTCCTGGAAAACAGAGAAGAAGATTTCCTGCAGAGGCTTTTGGAAGATGAGGACAGGGCATGTAGACTGACAGACTCAGAGATTAAAGACAACATCCTAACTATGATTATTGCAGGTCAAATCTTACCAATGTTCACATAATTAACTAGTATATACACGCTTCACTGCTGAAAGTGACATTAATGTGCAGGTCAGGATACAACAGCAAGTGCTATGGCCTGGATGGTTAAGTACGTTGGAGAAAACCAAAATGTCCTGGACACTCTCACAGTAAGTGGGGCATGTATGCTTCAGGGTTCAGGCAATTCATGTTGTCACAAAGTCCAACATGTTAGTGCTTCTTGAAATGAACAGGCTGAGCAGCTTCGCCTTGCAGAGAAAATTTCGGACAAGCCGTTTCTTACCCTTGAAGATCTTAATGAGATGCAATATGCTTCTAAGGTGAACCACACGCCCAGTTTTTGTTTTTATTTACGCCTTTGATGGCAATTTGGTCTAATGAGATGATTAGTGAATGGGTAAGCACAGGTTGTTAAAGAATCGTTAAGGATGGCATCTATAGTCCCCTGGTTCCCACGATTGTTACTCGAGGATAGCCAAATTGAAGGTCTGTATTTCACTAATTACTTGACCAACTATAGTAAATATTGTGTGGCATTTGGCATTTTTAAAATTTTTGTTATCTGGTTTTGTTCCAACAGGATATAAAATAAAGAAAGGGTGGAGTGTTAATGTTGATGCTAGGTCAATACACCTTGATCCAACTCTCTACAATGACCCCAGCCACTTCAGTCCTTCACGGTTTGATGTAAGTCTCTCTACCTATTTCCCCTGACGATGAGAGATAGAATCGATCATACAAGTTTGCAATTTTAATAGTCACTCTACCTGAATTTTTTATGCATAGGATGAATCAAAGCCATACAGCTTCTTAGCTTTTGGAATGGGAGGCAGAACATGCTTAGGCATGACCATGGCTAAAGCCATGATGCTTGTCTTTCTTCATCGTCTCGTCACCACATACAAGTAAGATTAACACGACTCTCAGAATGCAATTGATAGTAATGTTGTTGATGAATAAAATTGTAAACATGTTCATGTACAGATGGAAGGTGACGGATTCAGACTCGAGTATTGAGAAGTGGGCACTCTTCTCCAGGCTAAAAAGTGGCTGTCCCGTGCGTGTGACACGTATTTGCCAATGACAACACCAAGTGACGACGCTGATCAAAACGGTCAGCTTAAGCAGCTGAACATAGTTAATTAAGGAAATAAAACCCTTTTTACATAGTTTATTGGGTAGTTAAAAAGTTGGAAGTCGGGCAGGATTTCACCAATTCATAGCAGTCAAATGTTATAGGGTAATGTAACGTCTGTTAACGACAATCGTCATATATTAATATTTATGTAGTTTGAATTTGTTTAAATCATTTTCGTAAGCCTAACTTCTCTAATTATATACATATAGTCATATATCGTCTTTCCAGGGAGCTTAATTGCATCTTAATTGACAATATTAATGCTCCTGCAGTGGAAGTATATAATACTGTCTGTCTCGGATTGATATGCCTTATAAACAAACACAGATTTTAAGATTTAAGGAATGAGGAGGTTGTCCGTTTACCAAACCATGCCATGTTCTGGTTGCCTTATGCTATGCTTGGGATAACAGAGTTTGGTGACTCTCGCACACGCTTAAGACATCCATATTTACGGAAACATGTTTCGCTATAAGCCAGGAGTAGACTAGCAAAACCAACATGTCCATATTTACGGAAACATGTTTCGGTATACGCGAGGAGTAGACGAGCAAAACCAACATGTCCATTAATCCTACACACTTCCCCAAACCGGACAGAATGTAATGTAGTCCATAGTTCTAATACCAACGACGACAATCCAATCATGAAAAAACCATATCAACCTCCTTATTACACATGTGCGATACGGTTGGCTCTCAAAAAATTCTTTTACGTTCGGAGACCCGACTCCGTCCCATTCCAATTATTCTGATGAATATGAACCGCTGTTTTGATCATATATAGCCAATTTTATGAGTCATATTGATTAGAACTGTTGTTTCCCAACCACACCATCAATCCAAAGTG
This sequence comes from Flueggea neowawraea, assembly GCA_948243855.1. NCBI lineage: Eukaryota > Viridiplantae > Streptophyta > Magnoliopsida > Malpighiales > Phyllanthaceae > Flueggea > Flueggea neowawraea. The sequence continues at coordinate 9,271 of CAODLS010720127.1, forward strand.
GATGAAATGGCTTAATTATATGGGTCAATAATTGGATGGTGGAGGTGGGTCTTCAATTTAATAATTTTAGTTTGTTATCTCTAGTATAAAGTATATAAAAACAAGGAAAACTATTGTAGTATAAATTTCCAATTTTTTTTCTTCGCCCCGTGCAATTGTGAACTTTAATAATACAAACAGCACATATGTTTTGAGTTATTTGTTTGACATGTGTACTTATTCACACAATTTCAACCCCTTTTTAGGTCTCTCATGGCCTTTTTCGATTTGGATATCCTCACTTTATCCTGCATTATATGCTTTGTTGTTAAGCAATGCCCTTTCTAGTTATCTACTATCATTTTTATTGCATTTGGTAATTGAAATTTTCACATCAACGTTATTATTTTTCTTAATCTCTAATGTTTGCTGACTTGTGTTAACTCTATATGGAGTTCGGTATAATTTTAAAATAGTATCAAAGTCACTTGATGCATCGGAAGAGTGTAGTCCATACAATAATACATAACTTTAGTATGCTATTTTGACACCTGTTAAGTGTTTCTATATATAAACTCCATCATCTTGCTTCAACCCTTGTTTGTTTCAATTGTTTAACCTACGTGGAAGTTGGTTCCAACAAATTTATACTTGAAGGAAAATTTCTTCCTATGCAACTTGTATTTTTTTATATTTGGTTTTCTTATTTCTTTCGGGAAACTTTTTAAATTTGTTATTTGGTTGTGGGGGTGAGTGGACCGGGCAGGACCGGGCTACACCTCTATTTTTCAGCCCAGTCGGCTGGGCCAGACCCAGTTGACTGGGCTGAGTCCTTGGCTCAGCCATTCAAAAAGGACAGACCAAACAGAGCTGGCCCGGCCCATGGGGCAATATAAATGCACACCTTATACCTTATTTTTCATTTAAATTGCATTCATATAATCACATATAAACATATAATATTATGAAAATCCAATAAGTTAATACACTTTTCTTCTATAAACATAAACATATACATCAATATAAGTTATATATAAAAGATAGTCTTAAAATTTATATACAAAAGACTCAACAAACTATACATGCAAATGCTGAGGAGGAGAAAGTCTAGAGCACCAACCGACCGACCTGTGATTCATGCTGTTATCTACAAATTCCAAGCTCAAGTCAAGCAAAAGATCTATCAGCAATGGTAACCTGAAAAATATTTGTGTTTTATATGAGTTGCAACTCAATGAGTATAAACTATCATAGATCAAACTCAAGCAAACACAAGCATATATCGAATAATAGATTAACTATGTCATACATATGCATATGCCAAACACAGACATATAATGAATAATAAATTAACTATGTCATACATATGCATATGCCACAGTATTCCTTTTTAAATGTTGTAACCAAACAAATCATGTATCGACCCATGATTCTTGTATACCACTGTGTAATTGTCCGGCCGACACCATATGGTAATGTGACCCAAAAGTCTCCTATGTATGAACCAAAGGTCTCCTATGTATATGACCTGAAGATCTCCTGCATTGGCTGGCCAACACCCTATATGGCCTGAAGGTCTCCTGTGTATTTTGCGAATACAAAAGTATGATGGTCACAACACATTTATTAAATCCAGTGTGAATGCATCCAACATGTGAACATTTGATAATCAGTATCCATGTAAAAGCATTACGTTCGATATAAACATTATGCGTTCTCAACATATACATATAACAAACCATATGAAGATTCTCAACATATAACATGTATGACATAAATTTAATTAGTCAATCAATATGTCCATGTAATCATATCAAGAGAACATCTTTGAATGCAAATTATGTAACACATATATGAATCTAATCTCCAATTTATGCTCACTTGTTCAAGACAGATAGTATGTCTCGTTGCCTTGCTCGGGATCCCTCTTAACGTTTCTTGATCCTATAATATATACTCGAGTTATGCCCATTCTAACTTACAAATATATGTAATATACATGTATGATATGCTTTGAACATATGAGGTCATGTTAATACCCTATTGTGAATGCATTTAGTCATTTGGATTGAAAGGAAAATGATCAATCTATACTTGTGAAACATTATGCATATGCTAACAAAAATTCCATTCTACACTATTCTGGACAGTCTGTTTCATCTACACGTTTGAACATC
>CAODLS010720176.1:0-11790 GCA_948243855.1 Flueggea neowawraea
TTATCATTAAATAAATCACTCACATGGGTCAAATTATGTCACACATAATTAAATAATTATAACCATGATAATTGGTGATTCATATTAAAAGCTCATTACATTAATGGACTATGTATTAAATCTTATTTAACACATAAATCATAAAATTCTGCATTATTATTGATTAATCAAATTAATCATCTTAATAATTTAATCACCACAAGAGAGATTATTAGTGAACCAATCCAATTCGTTCTTGTGTGTGACCCAATAGGCCCACTCGAAATTGACAATATGCCTTGTCCCAAACCTTGGGCCCAAAATCCATAAGCAGTATCTAGTAATACATTATGACAATCCAAAATTGAGTGGATGTCGGTGATCCGAGTTAACCTTTCACAGTCCGATATTTAGTCATTTTGTCTCACGATATCTCATCTAAGCATAAGGTATGATCACATGTCAACCTTATATTGCTTAGTATATTTCTTAATATTAAGTAGATTGATATAACAAATGATATTGATAAACCCCTTTATCAATTCATTCGAGTATGCATATATTCCATTAATCCTACTCATCAAGTAGCTAAGAGGTATCACTCTTCATAAGAGGAACAAATTCATCACTCTTACTATCACTCTTCTACATGATTCATGACATATCTAATCATAGCCTTTATTGTTACCTTTTTATGGATAACGTTTGACTAAGTCAAAACATGTGATTCCTCATGTAGGAGTCGATGGTGAGTTTCAATCAGAGGACTCAAATATCACCACCGTATGAAAGCCACTTGTGACATCAATCCATGAAGTGCTTTCATAGCATACCAGTCAAATACATGTTCTCCAACATGTATCTATATTCTAAGTGATATCTCATATCCATAATCAGTAAAACATGATTATCCACTTAGTAACATACTAAACTTAATTCATTATCATTCCTATGATAATGATCGATTAGGGACATTTAGAATAATATTCCTTTTATCCTTATGGTTTTACTATCAAGTCACACACTTGATGGCATAAGAAAATAAATCATTCATGGAGTTTTATCTTCATAAAACATATAACATTTCATAGAAATAAAATACCTCTTTATTAAATAAACTAAATGACAATGTATACATGATTAGACTAGGGCACAAAAATAACACACTCAACTTTCCTAAAAAGCTCAAGACAATCACTTTACTATTTTCTGTCACCGGAGTTTATGAATGGACCACCACATTAGCAATTTTTTGCACATTAGTGTGCCACGTGAACAAGAATAAAAATGTCCTTATGGAAGCTATTATAGCCTACATTTTTATTCTGGTCCGTGTGGCACACTGATGTGTAAAAAATTAATGATGTGGCTATCCATTCATGAACTCTGGTGACAGAAAGAGCAGAGTGATTGTCATAAACTTTCTAGCAAAGTTGAGTGACCGCTCTGAACAAATTTAAATTTTAGTGACCAAATTGAACTGAGTCACAAAATTCAGTAACCGTATATAAATTTAACCCCAAAAATCTCTGTTTGTTCCAGATTTTGCATTTTGATAGTAAATTTATCTCAAATTTTTGACAATTATTTTTCTCAAATAACTAAATAGAGATGCATATGATCATTATATGAACAAAAAGTTATTAATTATATATGATCTAATGCAATTTTCTATAAAGGGAAGAGAAGAATACACAAAGGATTTTACGTGGTTTGATAAGTGTGTTTATGTTCATGTGAGGATGATCTCATTAATTCATCTATGTTCATTCAATAATTATATAAATAATTTTATAAAGAGGCCTATATTTATAGACTTATGTGGATAAATATACATACAAAATACACCTATCATAATAATTATTGAATGTGACAAATGTTATTTATATCATGAATAATAAATATAATATTTATATCTAAACTATATGTCTAACAATTTTTAATAAGTTTTTAAGTTTTTGTCAAGTATTTTGATAGTAGATTTTGTTAAAGCATTATAATTTTTCTTTGTTTTTACTTCATAGAAAAAGGCAAATGTGTTAAATAGCTTGTAAATTATGGGAGAAATGGAGGTTGCGGTAGACATAATTGCTTTAAGAAACAAAAAACAAAGTGAGATCGAAATTTATAAGCTATTTGAGAGACCAAATAACATAAATATAAAAATAGTTTTCTTATTTCATTATTTGACTGACGTCTATTGTACCTTCTTTCATTTAATAGATTCATCTATCATTTTTTTCTATGGTAAACTTTCCAGCAGCCATGCACGTGAAACATATTTAAGTAAATACCCTAACAAAAATTATGACTTTTATATTATCTTTTCTTTTTATTCCTTATCATTTAATAGATTTATTATCTCCTTGAAAATTTTCTATGACGAAAAGTATTCTAACTATACATTGATGACACATTCAAAATTTATTACCAATTATTCTTGGCCCTTATCATTTTTTTTCTTGATAATTAGGTTAGTTAGAAGCCACTAAACTTGAATAACTTGTCTTTTGACCATTCTAGATCGCATCATTATCGTTGGTGGTAAAAAAAAGAAGGAGAAATTACAATATCATTCCTAAGATAATTCATAATCTCTTATTACGTTATTGAGTTTTCATAAGGCTTCTATTACATTCCAATTGTTAACACCGTCAATTCAGAATAACATGACACGTCAACTTTAACAATAAGACATGTGCGACACATGCCAAAGTGATTGTAATGACTATAAAAAACTAATATATCTCAATAATTTGAGTTGACGACATTAACAGGTTGAAAGACAATAAAAATCTTTTAAAACTCAGTGGTACAATAAAAAATTATAAATTATTTCAAATATGCTAATCTAATTGCTCGAAAAATTATTTGGATTATAGGAATAGGTTATCACGAACTTGAATACACTTGTCTTTTAGCCATTTCTAGACGTCATTGTCGGTGGAAAAAAACATTAATATCAAGTCTAGCTTTCAAGTTCAGTCTAAGAAAAAGACTAGCGTTCATACTGTTTGTGGTTCGCATTCTTTTTTTTTTATATAGTTGTGCTTTGGATTCTTAGAAAGTATTGAAGTATATATATACATATGCACATTATACTCTTGATTGAAGTCATTCACTTTTATTAAAAATGCCTTTAAATTATGTGTGTTTTTTTCTTCGAACCAAAACAAATGATAGACCACGAATAAATCTACATTCGGAGGATTCGATCAAATATTTCTCAAAATTATAGAAGATATAAATTAATAAAATGAAGTCTTTTATGATTGTGTGTGAAACAGTGGAATAATATTAATTATTTCTTTCTTTTTCTATATGTTTGTCATGTGGTAATGCCACGATTATGAAGACAAAAATAATGTACAACCCCATAATTTATTAAGGGGACAAGAATTAATTAATATTCTGCCATTTCAAGAGAGACTGGAATTGATGCAATGGGAGATTAATTTTCTTGCTTTTGTATCTTTGTTAGTTGTTTTCAAACTTGAAAATCAAATATTCTGGTGATGTAACAAGGATCAAAGCTCATGGAGCCCAATAAGACGCATAGGCCCAATGCGATAGAAGCCCAACAAGATTCAACATCCAAAGTCAAATCCACTTAGAAGGACCCATATTCTAGAAAAAATTTTCAAATACACTTATCTATATTTTAATAGAAAGATCATATCTGAAAGAGATTGGAGATGTGATATTTTTGACGTTTGAAATTCAAAGGGAAATTCCCCCTCATCTTATATGCCACATAACTCTATAAATAGCCCTCTCTAACTCAGTAAAAGGTACACTTTCATTTGCTTACTATTTGTCAAAACTCAGCCAAAAATACTTCACTAAGTTGAGCGTTAAAGTGACATCGGGGATTGATTCTCGACCTTTAATCTTCATTGTTTTGCAGGATTCACATGAAGACTTGAAGATTGTTTGACTTATTGTTGTTCAAGGCAACAATAATTGGTGCCCTCTGTGGGAACATGAGCAAGAAGCTGTGTTCTCTGAGAAAACTTTCTACATCGATCTTTCTTTTGCTGACACAAAGATAGGAGCAAGAATGGTAGTGCGGATAAGATATTAAATGGGAGGCCAACATGAAAAGGAAGGCCAAGGAAGTGCTGCGAACTTTGCAATTGTTGAGAGTTGTTTTGTATGACTGGGGCTTGTTTTGTAGGGCTGCACTACACTCCTTGGTCAAAGCAATTATTACATATTCCTCCAACTTCTTCTTGCTAAGGATTATTTCCTTCAAGAACTTTGCATAATTGGGCATCATGTGTGCAATAGCCTCTATAAAAGGGATGTTCAATTAGAGATTCTTGAACATATCCAAGAACTTCTTGAAATCCTTATCGATTTTATAAGCCTTCAACTATTGAGGGGATAGAATTGGGAGCACATATGGCTTGACCTCACTTATTTAGTGGGAAGGGAGCTCTTTGGTTTGCACTTTTTCCTCTTTATCTTCCATTTCATGCTTGGGTTCTTCCATCACATGCTCTTTCTCTTTCTCTTTTTTGATTTCTCCTCCAACTTTTACTCTTCAAGTTCTTTCCCACTCCTCAATGTAATAGCCATGACACTCTCATTGGGATTATTTGGTAGATATTTAGTGGCTTCACCTTCTCCCTATCAAAAACCACTTTAGCAGTTTGACGTACTTGGCTCTCAAGGTTTAAGATAGTTGCTTGTTGGGTTTAGATAATTTCATCAACCTTGGCTTCCATCTTGCTCATGCATTGCATTAATAAATCCTCCAAATGTGGCTTTTTGTCTTGGCTATTTTGTTGAGGTGGTGGATGGGGCTATTGTGGTTGGTAGGGTAGTGGCCTAGGTTGAAGTTTCGTGCATCCCATAGGTCTAGATGGGTTAGGATTGTGATCTTTTCGAGAAAAATTTGTGTGGTTATGTCAACTTGGATTATAGGTATTAGAGTAGGGGGTCATTCCTAGGTTGGAGTTTAGGATACCATCCCATATAATTCATTTCCTCTAATCCAACACCCACACCTTGGGCCATCCCATAATTAGCACCATTGTGCCCCCATTACTCCATACAAAGAGCATTGTTCTCTACCCATAGCTTCTTTATTGATCAACAAATTCAACTTCTTAGACAATTCAAGAACTTGGGAAGCTAAATCGGAAGAATTAGAGGTTACCTCATGAATTTCCACTCTTCTTCTTCTCACCGCCTTTTGTTGAGAGTTGGTGGCAAGCATCTCATAGATATCATAAAATTCTTTTGTCGTCTTGTCACCAAAATAGTCTCTCGTTGCAGTGTCCACAAGGGTTTGCCCATGCATGGTTAGCCCATCATAAAACAATTGAGTAAGCAATGGCAAAGAAAATTGATGGTTGGGGCATTGACTCAAAAGTATCTTAAACATCTCCTATGCTTCATTAAAAACGACTCCCCTTCCATTTGAGAGAAAGAACAATTTTATTCCTCAATTTGACCATCTTTTCAGGTGAATAATATTTCATCATGAATTTTTATACAACTCTTCCCAAGTGCTAAGGGATCCCTCTGGTAAGTTGATCAACCAAGTATTGGCTCTATTCCTCAATGTGTAAAGGAAGCATGTCATCCTCAATTCATCCTCTACCAAGCCATGTAAAGGAAATGTTTGAATGGTGTTGTAGAATTCCCTCAAGAATGTTATTGGGTCCTCCGATGCCAAGCAATGAAATGATGGGAGCATGTTGAAGTGAATGTTCTTCAACTCATAGTTCCTTGCCACCGGACTCAACCAAACACAAGATGGTAAGGCTCCAATCATCGGCCTTTGTATGTCTCTCAAGCTCATTCAAACAAACATTAGGTTGCCAAGGCCATCACCCAGAAATTGCCCCACTCTAACTTCCCCCACATGTTCATTTTAAGGACTCAGATTTTTGCCTATCCTCTCCCTTTTTCGATTGGTCTGGTTCTCCCTATAGAATCTTTAAATTTTCAGAATCAAAGGGATAACCTCCTCATTTTCCAAGTTTTTAGAACGTCTCAATAGCATGTACTACCTACAAATACAAATAAAAAATAACAATTAAACAAAAATTAAAGAAAAGATCACAATTAGTAGCATCGTTCCCCGACAACGGCGATAAAAAGTTGACCGACTCCGCACAAGCGCACGAGTGTTGATGTAGTTTTACCTTGGGAGTGTCCCTAGGTTTATCGAATCTAAGGGAATGAGTACTAATAATGATCAATTCATAAAACAAAAGCAATAAAACACATGATTATATTTTTGGGTTTTTTTTATCAATAATGCAATACTGATAAAACCAAGCAACTAAAATTGAGAGTAGATAACCAAACAATAATAAAGCATTAGGACTTTTGAGATTTTAATTAAGATTCCTATTTGTTATATTAATGAATGAAGTTTTGGGATTGAGTATTCTCTCCACTAAACTCGTTTAAAATCTCTCTCGAGTTCATTTATAAGCAATGTCTACATTTATTCTAAGGGTTTTCTTGGTCTCATCTAACTAAACTAGACTCTTTAAGCCTTTTAGGAATTTCATCAAATACCTTACCTACAAGCAAGTTTAATGCTTGTAGACCTCACCTAGCCTTCATCAATCGATCCATCAACTAAGTTTATGAAAACTATCATCATGATGATCAAACATAATAATAATCATTCAAAACAAGTCAATAAATCAAATCCAAGGCATCTTTCAAATAGGGAACTTAAAACACAATACCCATTAAGCAATCTCCAAATATTGAACATAAAACACAATACCCATTAAAAATAATAGCAAATAGTCATCAAAAATTTGTGTCTCTAAGTCCTAACAATAAATCTAAGCTACCATTATCATAGAAAACAAAATAAAACTATAAATATTAAAATAACATGTAGTCACCAATTGAAAATATGAAGAGGATAGAAGAGAAATTGATGTAGAGGAAGCCTCTTTAGTTTTCTTCAAGAAAAATCCCCCAATCTCTTAAGCTCTTCCACTCCTCTTAAAACCCTAAATTAAAAATCATCTCTAAGATATTGAAAGAATAAAAGAGAATGTTTTTGGTGGAGTGGAGAATGTTCTTGAAAGACCAAATAATAGGAGTATTTATAGCCCTCATGTGATCTCAAAATGCTTCAATAATTGCTTACAAAAATGCCCTTTGAATGCACCTTGGTCCCCACAGATTTTTCCTTATTCGTCACACCTCTTTCTCACCTTCAGGGAGGGCCACGACCGTGGACTCTAGAGGCCATGACCATGGCCCCTTTCTGTCCTCAAAGCTTAGCCGTGGTGTCAGCCACGGTCTGGACACCATAAATGTGGTCTGCCTCTAGTTTATTAATTTGTATATTTTTTATAGGCAGCAAGGAGCCATGGTCATAGCCTTTTGGTATGGCATTTCATCATGGCCTTTTGGGTGTGGCGTTTCACCATGACCATAGTACAGGGTATGACGACGAAATTCGCTCCCTTTTGAGCCTATTTTTCTTCCACTTCTTTCTATCATTTGGGCTCTTTTGAAAACTCCTTTTTCATGCCTTTTTCATCCACATTCCATCATTTTCATTTACCCTACACAAAACAAGAAAAGAGTATAAATTCGTGGATGATTAAGTATACATAGGGCCAAAATGTCATCTATTTATACTTGAATAACCATATAAATTTAACATACATCAATGATGAAGCGCAAAGTACGATGAGAAAGTGAGTGTGTATGTTTAGATCCCATATCTAATCTTCCCAGTTGTTCTGTTATTAAGAGGACGAGGTATGTGCAGTAGAGAGGAGAGAACTGGTTAGGAGAATGGAAAAAAAATTGAAGCTTTTATAGTAAGTTAGGGTAAATTTTATTAAATGTGAATATAATTGGGTCATATAACATGTTAACCCATTTAACACGATTAAGTTAAACGGGTTAAGCGTATCATAAACGAGTTGAACTCATTTAAGCATGATTTTTTTCAGTGTCAAATACTGATCAACCTATTTATGACCTGAACTCGTATATATGAAATCCAGACTTGTTTAACTTCGTGTCGAGTCGTGTTATTTAATCTGGTCATGTAAAAAATTGTCAGCCTTATACCGTGTTTTGTACTCCATCATAAATTTGCCAGCCATCATAAAGAATAATAGAAGAGAAAATAGATATTTTGTGTCGACAAATTTGCGTGAAATATCCCCAACTATTACAATATCAGGAGTTTCCAACCATCATAATCACAAACTAAACCAAAATGCCAAAATACGTAAGGGGTCTTGGCGGTGAGTTGTTGGGCTAGTTCCTCCAAAGTTTAACCTGCTCAGTGGTCGGACTCCTCTTACTAAAAAAAAAAAAGACTTTTCAGCTTAGTATTGGAAACAGTACGTCACTCATGTCTTCTATATATACCGAAGAGCTAAAATAAGACACTCACACATACTTGTCGCTATTACAAGAGAAATTTGCTTAAACATTCCCTCTCTTTCGGTAACATAAAAAAACCCCTCGGCAACAATGCCGACACTCCCTTGCAGTGCCGTCAAGATTTTCCCGGAGCACAGAATAGAGAGTAGAACACTTTCAGGTCATAATCATGTGTGGTAGTCTGATGGTAGAAATATATATACTATTTGTTGATCATTCTCTCTTTTTTGATGAATTAAAAAAAAATTATCATCAACCAAACCAGCAAAGTAGTGACATAGCTTAGAGGAGAAAACTCTACTACACAAGGTGTTTTCGTATAAGTCATTTTATTTGTTCTTATTAAAGATTAAGCTCTTAATTGGTATTAAGTTAATTCTAATACTAATAAACTACAAATTCATTTAATTGTTGGTCATTCATTAGTTGTTATAAATATATAATTACTGATATTTTGATTAAACACATGATTATATAGCATTATTTTGTAATAATAACTGCACTATCTCACCGATCTAATTATTGATTTCTCTTGTATTTGTATGAAAAGCAGTAAAAGGAGGTGGCCAACAACATTTCCTGGAACTTGTAAGCAATCACTCATCCTAGTTTCTGTTGCAGAAAATATTTACCGTATAAACTCTGTTAACGGTGATGTGGGGACTTTTCATCCAAGTTTTCATAATAAAAGTGCTTAGTGCCTTCGTTCAACACTTTTTTTTTTTTGAAAAAACTTAATTGTTTTAAATGAAAGTGCACATATTTTTCTTTTTCATAAATATTTGATAATCTGTTTAATTAAAAAATTGATTATATCCAAATCATAAATATTTTTCTTCTTTGTATATTCTGTTTTTAAGAAATGGAGCATTTTAATGAATTTTTTAACTAAGTTTCGTTAGTATGAATAAGACAAAATAATTATAAAAAAAAAAAGCAACACGTATTAAAATATATTCCTTGCTCCACCATGCATGATCGTAACCAACAGAAAAAAAGAGAGAAAAGAAGAAGAAAGGCTTTCTTTGTATAGGTAATTGACGAAATAACTTTGTCGTTGCATCAATGGCAGAATACACCACCAGTGTCAATGCAAAGAATAAAGGAAATGATCCGAGGAGTCGAACTATCCGTATCACCGTACGACACCGCATGGGTGGCGATGATCCCCGCCGTCCACGGCCAACGGCGAGAACCACGTTTCCCACAGTGCCTTGAATGGATAATGGAGAACCAACACCCAGATGGGTCATGGGCATTTGACCCGATCCATCCTTTGCTGGTCAAAGATTCCCTCTGTGCAACACTTGCATCCATACTCGCCCTCCGAAAGTGGAATGTTGGATAACAACTCGTTAATAAAGGACTCAACTTTATTGGGTCTAATGCTTGGGCCACCTCAGAAATTTCTCAACATAACCCGCTTGGCTTTAATGTTATATTTCCTGGAATGATTCAAACCGCTTTGGATATGAACTTCAATCTTCCATTCCCTGCTGCTTCAGTTCATGACATGCTTCAGAAGCGAGACATGGAGATTCAAAGGTAAAATCTCTTTTCTTTAATTTGATTTTGTGTTCATAGTTTGTGAGAGCTCATCCAATCGTCTGAAAATTCTTGAAGTATCCTCTGTCCAACCCATTTCATGCCTCAGGCGTGAGTGCTTATCATCCGAGTTATCCTAACTCAGGCTTTTCTTAATATTTGACTAATTGATGAATGTTAGTTACTCTTTGGTCTCTGATTTCCTTTTTGTTCTTGACAAATAATAATTAGTGCCATAAGAAGTGATTCAGAAGGAAAAAAGGCGTATTTAGCATATGTTGCTAAAGGCTTGACTAAATTCACCGACTGGAAGTATGTACTGATGAAATATCAAAGGAGAAATGGCTCTCTTTTCAATTCTCCATCTGCAACTGCTGCTTCTTCGCTTCATGTTGACAATAACAAGTCCTCCATGTATCTGCATTCGCTCCTTCAGAGATATGGAAATGCAGGTAAAAGCTTAACTTTCGTCTAATCTCGTAATTGCATATGCATCTAATGATATACATTGATCATGGTGAGGGATGGATTGAAGATACAACAATGTTAACAGTTAGTATCAATAGACTTTTAGCTCGTTGCTTCTAGAGCCGTCTTAGACTCTTAATCCATATGAAAAAGGAGGAGACACAAATTCGCTTCATAAAACAAACAAAAATATGTGTGGAGAAACACTCACATCTAAAACCCAAAAACAATATTCTACAACTGAAGGATTCGTGTACTAGTTTAACTAATAAACAGTATAAAAGGCGGTTCAAGTTATCTACCTCAATTCCGGTCGAAGCATAGCAGACAGCAGCTGCAGGACCAGGTTTCGATGTCGATCTCGCGAGCAGACTACGATCGGATAGTCGACAGGAGTGCTCGGCTAGTTCGCAGTCTAGATGTCACGCAGATCGACACCGTCGACAGATGATTCACGGTGCTAGGAGATGGAGGAAGGAAGATGGAGGGAAGGATGAGTGAAGGGAGAAACATTTTTCTCCCTCCCTCTTTTTTTTTTTTTTCTTTTTTCTCTTTCTTTCTTCTTCTTCCTTCTTCTCTTCTCCACATTCTCCACACTTCTCCTCTTTTTTCACCTCCCTTCTTCTCCTCCCTCACCTCTATTTATAGGCAACCAAATGGGCCTAACAGGCCTTATGGACCCAACTCAATTGGGCTTACCAATTGGTATCGGTTCACGGTCCCGGTTCACACATTGACCGACCGATTCGGTTTACCCGTCATGGGTGGACTGCTTTTTCTAACATCTCCCACTCGCACATGAGGAACCTTAACACGTCATGTAATATGGTTAACACTCTCGTAACCATGCTCGATCCTCTCGTCATATAGATAAATAGATTGCGCAACCAGCATACGATGAGAGCGTAATTGCTATACACCTGTTAGGATTATATAACAGCTCTTGACACAATCCTGCGAGAAGGTGTCTCTTCGCATAACAGCTCCATTCTGCCAAAGTGTATGCAACAGCAGCTCAGACTACTGGAAACGTATTCCCTTCCCTAGTTCGTAACCACACAATCGCTGCTTTCGAACTTCACGATCTCACGACAGTTTTTCTCAAAGTTCACACATCATGTGACACACTACATGAGAGTTAGCTTAGCAAACTTATGAGACTAGTGCAAATGCATCTAGAAACGAACTTTTCCTCTTACACCAGACAATCCATATAACCAATTTTACTTGGCCAACTAGTCAGCTTGGTCGAATCAATCGTGACCATTAACGACAAGTTAAAGTGGCCAAACTCAACTACACGTCTTGAATGTGTTAAGGGTTCTAAGGGTAGGTAGTACCAAGAACCACATGTTCACGGCAGGGTCTCACACTAGGAAAAGTGAGATCATTTTTCAATCTTTT
>CAODLS010720231.1:0-17567 GCA_948243855.1 Flueggea neowawraea
GAACTTAATGTTGATCACCTTTGATACTACAAAAGCTATTTATTGGGTTTTGAGACACTCTAATTTGTGGCAACCTTGGCTTAGCTTCCTTTGGGCAAACTTCATACCCCCATCTCTTTCTTTTATATGCTGGAAGGCTATCCTCAAAAATCTTGGTACAGAAGACATCTTAGCCACCCATGCATATCAAGTGCCTTCCATTTATCTCCTTTGTTGCGCCTCTGTTGTCTCTCATTTATTTATCCGCTGCCCTTTTGCCCTTTCAGCCTTTCCATTCTTTACATGATCTCTTTAATGCTCCAATTGCATTGTCGTTCAGCTCTCAGCTCAAATGCCTATGGAGAATGGCTTTGGTTTCTGCGGTCTGGTTAATATAGAGGACTAGAAATCTTGTTTGAGGATACTTGTCCCTCAATTCATTTCTTTTTACAACAGATTTGGGCAGCATTAAGGGAGGCAGACTCTTTCAAGGTGGGCACTATGTCTAATTCCCTCATGGATCTTCATATTTTGAAGCAGTTAAACATGGTTGGCCAAAAACCTTTAGCTCCAAAAATTATTCCTGTGTGTTGCCAACCTCCCCCGCCGGGATGGGTTAAAGTTAATATAGATGGATCCTCCCTTGCTGAAACATCCGCAGCTGGCGGTATTTTCTGTGGTCCTAATGGTCTTCCATTGGGTTGTTTTTCCTCTCCATTGTGATAGAATCATGTGTTTAATGCCGAACTCACTACAACCATTTTTTTCGTAAAAAAAGCTATAGAGATGGGCTGGAAGAATCTATGGATTGAGAGTGATTCCATGTATGTTGTCCACCTGTTTAGATCATGTTCAGAACTGGTTCCGTGGAAACTCCAAGCAGAATGGCTCGTATGTTTAAAGATGTTATCTGATATGCAGGTGGTGATATCACATATATTCAGAGAAGGGAATGGAATGGCAGACTTGCTTGCTAATCACGGTCGAACTTTAGTTCAGTTAATGTGGTGGCCGAGTTATCCAAGTTTTTGCGGTCCTCTTATTTATGAGGATTTAAATAGATTTGAGAGATTCCGCTTTGTATAGTGGCAATTCTTGTTTGTTTTACACTGGGTGCAATTGACATTAGTCTCTTTTTTCTTTCAATTTTAATAATACTGAGCGCAAGAGCATGAAGAGGTCGCAGGATGGGTGCCAACCTAGTTGGGATGTCTCTGTTGCTGTCACAGATTCTTATGACTCCCGATTTTTATATAAAAAAAGGAATGATGCAACAGTAGAAAATGACACGAGAATGTAAATTAAAGGAAAACTGAAACTGCAATTATGAAAATAACGAGAATGCCAACAATAATAATCGTGAGAAAATCAATAATAATTAATGCCTAGCCAAGATATTTTTCCATTCAATCCTTTCAGTTGATCACAAACACATAAAATAAAAATCAAGCATTCGAATAGACAAAGTTATAGCCACCAGTGACACACTTGAATGACCAATCTTTTCTTACTTAATTGATAGCTCTGGGACGCCTTGCAGACTATTTACCTAACCAATTAGACAACCCTTGTATGCCCTGACAGGATTTAATCTATGACAACGTTAAGAATGAAAAAAAGACCTATATCCTAGCCAGTGAAATCGAAAACACTGTAATTCATTTAAATCAGATTATTCAGACCCACAACATTGAATAATGCCCAACCACATACATTCAAGTTATTTGCTACCAATATTAAGATTAACGAGAACTGCTGAATCAATCCTAAATAATTGTATATTACTCAGTCAATTAATCAACGATCCCTTATCAATCAATCAACAAAAATAATAATACAAGAACAAAAGCACATACATTGAACAAATATTCAAAACACTTAACAACAATTAAAAAAAAAGTCTCACGACATAATTAGATTGAACTTTGAATAGACATCGACTAGAAAGGAGTTTAGTTACACACAGTCATGGAGGTAAACACAAAAGATGGATAAAAGCTGCTATAAATTCTTCGCTATCAAAAAAGGCAGAAGAAGAAAGGCAGCCACCAATAATAGAGTATTTATATGGGACTCCTCTAAAACCTAATTCTTTTCCTAATAGAGTTACCATAACAAAAATAATCCATTGTTCCAACAATAAACATTAGTAAAAAGCCTTCCATTTTCGTCCATCCAACTTTAATCCCAAGGCCCAGACTTCCAAAACACGCTGCCCAATGTGACAACAACAACCCAGATTTCGCAGCACATACGATATGGTCATGTCGTATTTCATTCCAAACCCAGCTTGTACCAAAACAATGCCATTTTTTTTGCCCATTCTTCCTACCCAATCATCTGAACATCAAAGACAACAAACATAACATAAAACACAAATATAACAGTAATTTAATATTCAAAACACTGGCATGTAACAAATGTAACCTATCAAAACCAAATAGTAGTTGAAAAATTTGTTAATTTGAAATGCATATACTCTTAATGTCATGACCTTTCAATGCACTGTCTTTATTTCACGACTGAGTAAAATATACAAAAAGGAAACTTATTTTTGGAAAGACGGAATAAATTGCGCATCCAATTAAATCTCAGTGACTTATCGGATATAGTTCAACCAAAGATAAAATAAACACAAAAAAATGCCTTTACTTTGGCAAATGAGTAAAATGAACCGATATAATACAACAAAAAAAACAATTTTTTTTAGCAAAGAAGAACATAGCACATTGATTGAATACTGCAAAGCGTAATGTTCACATTGCTTGTCCATGAAAAATTATTGTTGTCGCCAAGTCAGTATATATAGTCTCAGAACATTAATATTCATCACTAATTTACACTATAAGGGAAGCTACTTTCAGTACACTTGAACCAAAAAACTACCTTACGGATACATTTATGAGCTAATACGCTACTTCTTGTCATCTCCTGAGAGAAAATTCTTCTATTTTCCATGATTCCCATAACATAAGTTACCAAAGTGCCTGCCAAATAGTTTCTGGTATTTTCACTCTCTATTGCTCAAATAACTCAAAATGTTCTTGGCATAACCCACGATATATGTTCTTGTAGCAATAAAAAGACTTCTTCGCCATGACTGGGAAGTTTCGATCTGTCATGCCTATCGTGAAGGTAATAAAGTTGCCGACTGGTTAGCCAAATCGGCGTTAAGCTTGTCGAATGGATTACATATTTATGATGATAGGCCTGACGAGGCTGCTTTGTTGCTGAGAGAAGACAATATGACAACTGAGGATGTGGGAACAAGGTATCACCTAGCCCGTTTCTGGTTTGATGGCCTGGTCCTTTTGCATTGTTTTTGTTTTGTGCTCTTTTGTGCCTTGTTTGTTATTCTGTTGTTCTTCTTTGGTAGCTTGTGGTTGTTTGTTTTTTGTAGTCAGTGCTTATAAGCACGATATTCTTCCACCATAAGTGAGGATTATCAATAAAAATCAAAGAGGTGCGGCCTTTTTTTTCAAAAAATAATTTGAAGACCATACCTTTGTAGTTAATGGGCGCTGAGCTAACAAACGATCATGTGATTCTTCCTTACCACAAAAATTGCAACCAACCAATTGTAAAGGAAGAACGAAGAACAGTTTACACGAGACGCGACCTCAGAGTCTAAACCAAAAAAATTACTTCGATATGTCTAAAACGAATGGAACATATTTCGATATTTTTATCTGATACCTCAAAAAAGATTAAATAATGAAAGTAATGAAAGTGCATTTGTGTTGATAGACGTACATATTCTAGATAGGTTTGGACTAGGTGATATGAAGCTTCTGCAAGCTGTATTTTAGAATGAGACCAACCTGGTGGTGATTTTAATAAACAAAGGTTGTCTTATATAATCACAGTTTAGGACTTAATTTAGAACATTCGTAGTCGTATTAGAAATTAAATAACATAATTGGAAGAAACAAGAAAAGAAAATCAACATTTCAATTAATTAGTTGTTAGCATGTCATTGTATAATTAAGCTATATTAATAAGACTAGTCAAAGGAGTTGTTTTTTTAGAATTACATTAGCGTCCTTAAGTTTACCATGTGTCTCTAAATTTTAAAAATGTTGTGATTGCATCAAGATTATAATAAATCTCAGAGACGCTAATTTAATTCCTCCTTTTTTTCCTTGATAAGTCACTTTGCTAGGGATCAAATCCTCCACCTTTTAGTGGAATTGATTTTAATATCAATATGCAACAAATCCATTGGTTAATTCAAGAGTTTTTGCATAAGTTTTTTTAGTATGTTCTAGCTTACAACATTAATTATTCTGACATCACGTTATTACTAGATACATAGAAAATTTTGACACCATGGCAGCTACTGCATCAAGCTTGATTTTACGCATATGGTCACAATAATGCATAGAAGCTGAGAGGCATACTGCAAGGTTAAAATGTCTCTTGAACCATACATAAATTAAAAATCATGTTAACTGAGGTTAGAAATTCAAAGTTGAAATTATTTCTTAGGAATGGTTTGAGAGAATAAGAAAAAATGACGCTTACAAATGGACACATAGGGGACCGGCATGCAGTCTTTAACATTTTTGACGTTCTAATTAACAACTCACCTGTATCAACCAAATTGTCCATTATAATATAAGGCCTTGGAAGCAAACTAATTAAAAACAAGGACTGTTAAGAAACGTATAGCACCATCAAAACTGAACTTTATTGATTGATCAATTACTTATACATAATAAGAGAGACATGAAGCCTAGAAGTCCAAAGCAACTAAAACATATCAGATAAGTTAGATAACTATTAAGAGCAACAACTTAAGCTGATTTGACAACAGTTGTTGTCTGGCCTTTGATGTTGTTGTTCCCAACTGTTCTTGGTAAGGACTGAATGTTGTTTGCTGCTGTTGTTGTCGTCGTCTCCTGTGCAGTCCTGTTGTAAGCCAGATGTGGCTTCAACAACATCCCCTCTTATTGCACCATAATAACTGAAAAACTTTATTGATTGATCAATTACTTATACATAATAAGAGAGACACGAAACCTAGAAGTCCAAAGCAACTAAAAACACATCAGATAAACTAGATAACTATTTAGAGCAACAACTTAAGCTGATTCGACAGCAGCTGTCGTCTAGCCTTTGCTGCTGTCTTTCCCAACTATTCTTCGGAAGGACCGGATGTCGTTTGCCGCTGTTGGTGTTGTCGTCTATTGTGCAGTCCTGTTGTCAGGGAGATGTGGATTAAACATTGATAGGGTGTAATATCTGTTTTTTTTTGGAAATTAATTTTGGTTATTTTCTAAGTATTTTTGAATTATTTTTGATTATTTTCTAATTAATTTAGAAAATAATTTTAATAATTAGAAAATTAAAAATTTTGTTTTAAATGTTAATTGGGCGATTAATGAAATTTTTGAAGTGATTAGAGCTATTAATTAGGTGGAAATTGGTTAAAAATCAAAAATAAAATCGAAATAAAGAAGAGAGAGACGATTGGTCATTTGGGTGTGTTAAGCATGCTACATGTCGTCTGGGTTTAGAAACGCTGTAGTCCGCAGCAAAGTTCTGTCGTCCGAGTGTTGGCTTGTTGAATTCTGCACAAAACGACGCGCCGTTTTGTTGAGCACCGTCTGTCGTCCAAACGCTCCGCATGACGTTAGCTCTCCACTGTGCAGCCACTTACACCAAACGACGCCGTTTCGCCTGGTTGCCTTTCAAATCAGCTGCCCAGTTCCACCGGCCAAGCTGTTTGTCTTCAGATTTTGAAACCCGAATTCACCGCCCATTTCACCTTTTTTTCTTCTCTTTCTTCTTCAGTTCGACACTTATGCACTTCTTATTCAGTAATCTCTCAACCTCCATTCATTTTCTCTTCAGATAAGGTAAGTATTCTTGGCTCAAGGCTCCTTTGTTGCCACTGTTCGAACATCATATGTTTTTCTTCATTTCCAGATTTTATTCATAACTGTTAGAGGTTGTTTTGGCTGTGCTTTGTCATGATTCTAGGTGGTTTTAGAGTGTATTTTGATTGGATTTTGAAGGGCTTAAGAGGATTGAACATAGGTGTAAGTTGAATGATATGGTTCGATGATTTTCTTCTAATGAGATGGATAAATCTGAATTGTTGGGACTGTTTTGTGGCTTGGACGAATTCTGGAATGAGTTGAGGATATGTCATTCCAGAATTCTGGACTTTTTGAATTTGTGGGAAGGTGTTTTGATTGGAGGAAAATTTGGTGTTTACGGGTTTAATGAATAAAGGGCTATTTGGTGTTGTTTTGAATAAAAAGGACCAAAACTCATATTGTCCATAATTCTGGAATTTCATTTAGGGACTGAACGTGATATTTTACAAGTAACGTCCAATTTGAAATTTTGAAAAGTAGAAGCCCATATTTGCAATTTTAGGAAAGGATACATAAATTTGTAATTTTTGAGAAATTAAAGATAATTTTGTAATTTTAGAAAAGTTGAGGATTTAAAAATAAATTTTAAATAAATTGAGGAGCAAATAATAAATCCTAAATATTTTAGGGACTAAGTTATAATTTTTCAATTCTCGGGAGACTAAAACATAATTTTACATTGATTAAGCACTAAACTGTAATTTTACGTAGATTTTGAATTTTGAACTAAGAATGATAGAATATCATTTGAAATATATTTTTGGGGATCTTTTGAGGGTACGAGTTTGCATTTGCATTATAGAGCATTTGGTACAGCCATAGTACCGCATTTCAATTTGTCTATGATATATCTGTTGATATATATTTATTTGTCCAGCTTGTTCCTGTCAGTGAGACTAGTCATCGACGAGTGGGCCTTGACTTACGTGTACGCTTGGATTTCTAGGTGAGTGAATAACAGCTTCAGACACATATGTTGTGTCTCGAAACTACTAGTATTTTTGTTATGCTGACCATACTATTTTGAATATGGATTAATTCGAGGATTGACTAATGATCAAACTGGTTATGTGTTTAATAATCAGTGTTGTGTTTTGAACTGATATATATGTATTATATATCTTCTTACGAATTTTGATGCTAAATGCATGCTATGATTTTATACTATATCTTACGAACTGATATAGTAGTAGCCTTTGATATACCAATAATATAAGAAATCTCAGCTACTAGGGATGTTAGTAACCATGTGTTCTGATCTAACACATGATGTGTTAGTGATTAGTGGCGAAGTCCACATCACATATGTTATAGTGCCAGATGCACGCATTTGATATGGTCCCATATTTACGATATATGTTTTGACTCTAAAACTGTATTCGATATGTTTTTCGTACCTGCTGTTTGTTTTGTTTGCGAACGTTTTGGACATATATATATATATATATATATATATATATATATATATTGTCTACGTATATTGCATTTGGTAGTTTTGAACTATTTTCAAAACACTCTTTATGAGGCACGTATCAGGCGGTCTAGAGTTTTATTTCTTACTGGGCCCTGACCCCCTTTATTTTTCTGTCTATGTTGATTCTATCTTAGGTTCACAGATTTTTTCTTCGGCAACTGTTCCACATTTTTTATTACCAGTGAGGCATCTATTGGTTAGTGACGCCCTTTTTGTCCGAGCTTTTCTTTTGTATTGTTAGAGCTCCGTACTGGTATGTTGCTGGGTTACGGGATTGCCACTTTGGCTTTTGATATGTTTACACTGATGTTATTTTTGGTATATCATATCGATATGTATGTATATTTGATTTCATATAAACTTATTTTATATCTCGTTTGTTTTTTATAATTAAATGTTTTAATGAATATTTTGATAATTAAATATTCAGGTAGTATGTTCTGATTTTTTAGGCTTGTGCGAGATGGGTCAGGTTCCCATAGATGGTTCGCCTTGTAAGCTGGTCTAGGTCTGATTTTGGGTCGTGACATAGGATGTCAAACCCACCAAAATAATATTAACCTGCTCAGGAGACAAATAACACTATAAGAAAAAGACGTTGTTGCAACGAAACTTTTGCGACGAAATTTAGTTTGTCACCATATTGCAACAAATTCGTCGCAAAAGTTTGGGTTGACTATTTGCGACAAAATGTGATTTCGTCGCAACTTTGCGATGGAATGTAAATTCGTCGCAACTTTTTGAATATTACCAGAAAAAAATTAAAATTCAACATGACTTCATTAAATATCTCCATTGTTGAAAAAAAAGGATCAAAATAAGATAATATTCATCAAATAATAACAATAGTTATATACAATATATACTACATTATTATTTCTAAATTGAAAAATAACCATTAGTAAATTTGACTAATAAGCTTATGTTCTACTATTATTATGTGTGTACCATTCAACACGACCAAACCCAAAAAACAAAGGATGATAAGCATAGTTGTAAAATTAATAATATTTGACTATTAATTTAATAAATAACATGAAAATTATTAAAATTAAATACATAATTGAATATGCGAGATATATTACATTTTCGAATATAAATATACAAATAATATTACATTTAATCAGTAATTTGAGATTTGTTACATTTAGAACGTGCCTGAATTATTGAACCAATGTAGTGTGTATATAATACACTACAATGTAATGTGTAATTTAATGTTTTATTTAAATATTTTATTTAAAAATTTAATTGTTTATAATGTTATATTTCTTAAATTTTCACCCAAGTTTTGAAAATTACGCAAATGTTCGTTAAATTTGACGGTACAAAAATATATGAATTTTTAAAGAAAAATCGTTATTTTGTTTTCGACGAAATTTCGTGCAATTCTTATTTTGCAAAGAAATTCGTCGCAAAACATCATATTAAATTTCATTTATATTACAATATTTGTCAAATTATTAAAATTTAATTAATTTTTTTCATTGAAAATTTGGAAATTGCAACGAATTCGTCGCAAAGCACCATAAATTAATTTTACATTTATCAATTAATTGTTTCGATAAATATATTCAAGCTCTTAATTATCATTAATATAAAAAATTAACTATTCATAATGTTATAAGTCTTAAACATTCACCCAAGTTTTGATTCTTTTATTCTAATTAGAAGATATATTTTTGAATTAATTAGGGTAATAATTTCTAGCAATTAAATAGAATAAAAATATTTTCTAATTAGAATAAAAGACTCATAACTCGAAAACAATTAATTTGACGGGACAAAAATATATGATTTTTTAAAGAAAATTCAATTTTTTCGTATTGCGACGAATTTCATCACAACTTTAGCGATGAATTCCGTCGCAATTCTAATTTGCGATGAAACGTCATACTTTTATTTTACATTTATAAATTAATTGTAAAATTAAAAATATTGAGTAATGAAACAATTATATACCGCAATAATAGAGAATTAATACCGTAAATATTGGTTTTTTCGTAAATATTGTTTTTTCACTATTTTTGCGACGAATTCGTTGCTAGAAACCACCATAAATTAATTTTACATTTGTCAATTAATTGTTTCTTTAAAAATATTCAAGCTCTTAATTATCATTAATATAATTAAATTAATTGTTCGTAATGTTATATGTCTTAAACACGTTTTGATTTTTTTATTCTAATTAGCGTAATAATTTATAGCAATTAGTTAGAATAAAAATATTTTTGTATTAGAATAAAAGAATGAAAACTAGGAGAAAATTACAAACAATTAATCTATGATATTAATGTAAATAAAAAGCGTTGAATAATTTCTAGCAATTTTTAATACCGTAAATATTGGTTTTGCCATAAATATTGTTTTTTCACCTTTTTTGCGATGAATTCGTTGCTAAAATAGCGACGAAGTTGTCGCAAAAATGAAAATTGCGGCCCTTTCAAAATTTGATTGAATTTTTCAGCAGGGATTGGGAATTTCTTCTTGCGATGAATTCGTCACAATAGTAAATTTTTGCGACGAATTCGTGAATGTTTGGGCCCACTCTCTTTTCCTCTTTCACGCCACTCAAACCCTAAATCTAACACTCTTCTTCTACTTCACGCCGCTCCTATCTCTCCTTCTCTCTCTCTCTCCACTCTCTCCTAAGCCGTCGCTCTTGCTCTCTCTACCACTCTCTCCATCAATGCTTCGTCGACTATCACTGTCGCCCAGCTCTCTTTCCGGCCTAAGCTCTCTCTCCGACCAACAATCTCTCTCCACCAAAGCCGCTCTCTCCACCAATTCCTCCAACATGTTCTCCTCTCGTCCTGCCCTCTCAATCCGACGCTCTCTCTCTCTTTCTGCCTCTCTCGTTCTGCTCTCTCCTTCGACACTCTTTCCCCGTTCTCTATCGCATCAATGCTCTCTCTTGTTTTGCCTCTCTCATGACAGTATGGGCTCTAAACGGTACGACACAGAGGTGGACGAGACAAGCTCTCTTTTTTACCCTTCTTTTTTTGTTTGTTTCCTGAGAAAATTGTAGGTTTTGGTGTCTAAAGAGCGAGGCATTGTAGGTCTGTTGGTGTTTGTGGATGATGGATTAATGGAATGGTCATAAATTTTAGTTTCTTTGTGTTGTTGAATTGTGGCAGGTTTGCTTTCTGCTTGTTTTTTCAGAAAATTGGTTTTTGCTTTTTCGCAATTATGGGTCTTTAGTTGGTAAAGAGTAAAATTTGAGGATTGTCATTGATGGGGAAACATAATTGTTGTAAATTCTCTTTCTTTTTGTTGTTGAATAGACACTGGTTGTTTTGTGAGAAAATTGTGGGTTTCTGCGGAATTGAAGATTTGGTGAGGAATGAAAATTTTGGGTGTCTCTGGTGTTTGTCAGTAATGTCTGAATGGGGTTGGCGTAAGGTTTGATTTT
The DNA here is from genome assembly GCA_948243855.1 of Flueggea neowawraea. Lineage (NCBI taxonomy): Eukaryota > Viridiplantae > Streptophyta > Magnoliopsida > Malpighiales > Phyllanthaceae > Flueggea > Flueggea neowawraea. The sequence continues at coordinate 10,751 of CAODLS010720231.1, forward strand.
TTTGTTGTTGAATGTTGCCTTGCAGTTTTTTATCCCTTGTGTTTGTTTCATGAGAAAATGGTGGGTTTTGTGGAATTGAGGATTAAGAATTTGGGTTTTCTGAACTGATTCTTTTTTTTCCATTTTTCGTCTTTGTGAGAAGTGTTCGAATTGGATTGTTGGAAAGTTTGATTCTCTGCGACTAATATAATAAATTAAATGTTTCAGGTTGGGCCTTGGTGCAACTATTAAGGTACTGCTCAAATTTCATAATGTGTTGGTAATCTGTGATCACATTTGGCATAATAAATAGTTGTGTTATCCTCTTTATGTTCAATTAATCTTTTTTTGATAAGTTCGAGCATAGTTGGTAGATGTTGAGGAAGCTGGCTATTAAGCGGCACAATACATCCTTCATGCCATTCAAAAATATGAGTTCATGGCACAAAAGCGCTACAATCCGAGATCAAAGTCTGACGAGAATATTAATTAGATAGGTTTATGTAGTTATTGTATTTTAGAGTTCATAAATATTATATTATTTTAATGTATTTTAAAATTTAAATATTAAATATATTTTTGAATTACTTCAAATGTTAAATATTTTATTTATTTTTTCATTTTTATTAAATAATAATAAATACAAAAAATAGAAAATAGAAAAATACGAAATTAAAATGCTGGTTGACTTGTCCAACTTTACGACGAAAAGTTGACCGGCCGCAAATCTTGTGTTGAATTCGTCGTAAGAAATTTTTTGCGACAAGGTTTTTTGCGATGAAATGTTGCGACGAAAGTTTCCTCACAAAAACTGTTTTGCTACGAAATTCCAATTTTTGCGACAAATTTCTTTCGTCGCAAAACCATCTTTTTCTTGTAGTGTAATGAGTAAAGAAGTGAGCATGGTGGAACCATAGAGACTGGTACAAAAAGGCTTAAATGCTGAAACAGAAAATAAAATAAAGTTGATTAATTTGTAAGCAAAGCCTAGAAACAAAACAAACAGAAACTAAAGTTTGCAATTAAGAAATAATTCGCAGCAACGAAAATGATGAGAAATTCAATATCGAGAAAGCCTAGACAAGGTATTTCATCCGTTCGATCCAACCAATTGATCATAGATACGAAAGATAATTATTAAGCATTCGAATAGATAGAATTATAGCTAACGATGACACACTCAATTAACCAATCTCTTCTCAATTTATCGATAGCCCCGGAACACCCTGCAAACTATTTTTCTAACCACTAGACAACCCCCGGGACGCCCTGACATGATTTAATCTATGACAGCAATACGAATTAAAGAGACATATCCTAGTCAATGAAACCAAAAACATCCTAATTCATTTAAACCAGATTATTCAACTGCACAACAATGAATAATGCCCAAACCACATACATTCATATTGGTTACCTAGATTAGGATTAATGTGACGCACTATCAATCCTAAATAACAATATATCATTCATTCAATCACACAACCAAACAAATCATGCAATCAATATGAATAATAATAAAGGAACTAAGGTACAGAAATTGAATAAATACTCAGTAATTTATAACAAATAAAACAAAAGTCTCACAACTATAATGGATCAAACTTCAAAAAATACCTCCACTAGTTAGGTGTTAAGTTGTACATAATGAGAGATGAAAACCAAAATCAAGAGGAGTTTGTGGCTGCCCACAGTTGCGTCCAAGAAAAAGAACGAGAGAGAGAGAGAGAGAGAGAGAGAGAGAGAGGCCAATGACAGAAAATAAAGTATATATATGTGTCCTAATAAGGAAAACCTAATTCCCCTCCAAAAATTGCTAAAAATAATAATAACTAAGTTAATTGTTTTGTTCCAGTTGTGAAAATAGGTCAGCAACTCTCATACACGTCCAGAAGGCAAAAAAATCGAGGCTCAATAGTGAAAACATGTTGTCCAATGCATACGTAGTCAACCCAGTCAACGCATCGCTATAGCATAGTCATGCCAAAGTGCAGTCTGTGCTGAAATATACCCAAAATCGCTCTAAATCCTCACATTTTACCAACGTTCCACCTAAAATACCAAAGAAGCAAAAAGACATAAAAATGAATGAATAACAACAGTTTACTATGAAAAACAAACACAAAATGCGACATTAAATATGCTTAAAATGCAACCTATCAATTATCCCTACATTTAAGCAATGTTTGTCCTCAAACATTCTATAATTTAAAACTACTAAGAATCTTAAAACACGATCATCCTTGTTCCCCCATATAATGCAAAACCCAAACCGACATGCATTGAATGTTCAAAAAAAAGCACAACTATCGTCAGGATAGCCAACAATCACCTAAAAGGAGATTTTCTCCACACTAGTAATGCCCCCAAAAGGGATAGCCAAATTCACACATTCACAAGTTTCACTCCATCTCTCAAGTGTTTAGGTGAAGAATTTACGCTCTCACTCATAGTAAGGTTTTCCAAGACTTGGCATAAAGTAAAATCGTAATCACTAATAGAATTCAACCAAAACACCGATTAAAAAGGACTTTAAAGGCTTGTATTTCATGCATTCCAGTATTGTCCACAATTACAATGTTTAATTTTGTATATATATATATATATAATTTTATTGTTTAAAACCTAGTCATCAGTTAATGGTAAGAATTAATAGTGGACTAAAGGTTGGATATTTTTTTATGTAACATTCAAAAATTCGCTGTGTATAAATTTTTAGTCGGTCATTTTTTAAATGTGCAAGTACTCTATATATTTTTGCTTATTAAACCTATAACTATTAATGAAAGAATTTTTAATTTTCATGATGTAAAAAAGGCCTCAATTGATGCCAAATGGATGTTTTAAGACATATTGATCATGTACTTAGCTTTTTTCAAAAAAATATAGTGCAATGTTTGATTAACTTGTCATAATGAAGAAAATGATAGCCGGCAAAAGCTTTTCTCTGCAAACTTTCTATTTATTAGCAAATGATAGTGTCATTACAGAAGGAGAAAGCTTCAAAATACTTGCATCGACAAAGAAAAGGAAATAATTGAACAAGTATTTGTCTCTAAAATCATCCTAATAATTTTCTTAATTTTAATTCACAAATGGAGGAAGAATTAATCAAACAGTAATTAATAATTAGCCTTCCAATTTTTTCCACCGTTTACAAGTTCCAACCTAGAACTAGAAAGTAATGTCTTCAAAACCATTTTTTATTAAATCACATAATTAGACGTGAAAGACGTGGCTTTGGTAGTTAGAAAACAAATTAGAAAAGCAAACCTTTCCTAACAATTAAAAAAGTCATCATACTTTTTTTTATAGAAGAAGTATGAAATCTAAAGGAACTAAATTCTTTTTTACTAATATACTTTCTTAATTTCTATGAAAGTAAGTTACTAAGAATTCGAGACCTTGATCTTTTCAACCAAAAAAAGACGTATTATTCTACTACAACTTTCATTAAAAAATATTTCAAAACATTGAATAACTTTATTCACCTACAAAAAATAGTTAGGAATATACGACGCGATCTGGTGGAGAGAATTCTTTTTCTTTCAAGAAATTAATAATAAAATTTGAGAAAAAAATATTTGCAATTCACTAGCAAGATCGTGGATCCATCAAAGGAATGTGACTTTGGATTCTTTTATGGTACCAACCGAACATGATGTTTATGTTCATGTCTCTAGCTATTGAATTTTTCCTTTTTTCTTGTCCATGTACTAAGACATTGGATGTTGACTTGCAATCTGAGACTAAAGAGGATGTTTACACCAAATAAATAAATAAATAAACAAATAAAGAGAAGAAAAACGAAGAAACAAATGGGAATGTCAAAGCTTTGATAGGCTGTGGTTAGGTGATAAAGAGACCTATCAACAGCCGGTGGCATCCATGAAAACCCTAGCTTTTTTTGTTTGAATTGCAATGTAGATAGATTAATTTTAGAGAGAATTAGACTTTTATACTAAAATAAAATATGAATTTTGAAAAATGTCTTTTAAAAATATCAATTTTGAAAAATGGAAGAAAATAAAAATTGATTTGAAAAATGTCATATTTGCGAGAAATCATGATATTTTTGTGAGAAATTAATTTTTTTGCAAAAAAATAAATTTCAGTAAAAAACTTATATAATTTCCAATAGGTCTTTAAAAATCTCCAAAGGTCTTCAGAAAAGAATTTTTCAATTTTTTTATAAAAAATTTGGCTTAATTCAGATGGTCTCTAAAAGTCACTAAAGAGGTTTCCAAGAGTCTCTAAATATTTTCAAAAAAAGATTACTTAATTTTTTTATAAAAAATTTGACTTTATTCAGATGGTTTTTAAAAATCTCTAAAGATATCCAAGTCTCATAATTTTTTTTAAAAAAATTAATTCAATAAATTTTCAGTATAATATTTTTTAACTTAAGCTCAATTATTTATATCTTACCAATTTTATTTTATTTTATTTAATGAAAATCTCCAAAGATATACTCAAATCTCCAAAACGTCTATGAAAGTCTCTAAACGTAATCAATCCTACAAAAAAATTAGTGAAACTCAACAAAAATCAAACTCAACAAAAGTCTCTAAAAGTCTACAAATCTCAAAATTCAACATTCTTCTGTAAACAAAATTCATTTTACAAATTTTAAATCTAAAACCTAACAAAATTAATTAAGAACAAAATAATAACAAAAATTTACATGGACAAAAATCACTTAAAAAAGGTTTTGTGAAATAATTTTCAAATTCAGGGGCAGTTTTGTAAAACTGGACATCCTAAAAAGGTTGCAGCTAGGTTGAACCATAGTTGCCACCTTCTACAAGTAGAACCGCCCACCACCTTTAGAGAAACTGAGATCGAGGCGGCGACATGCGATGGGAGAAGTCCAGACGGCATCGCGATGACATAACAGAGAGAGGAGAGCGAGGCGACGTCGGAGCAGCGAGAGAAATCGATGTTCAGCGAACAGAGAAGACGAGAGGACAAGTGTCGCGAAAGAGAAATGACGGCATCCCGATTCATATTGGGTTACAAATGGTTGAGACGATCCCGGACGAGATCCAGATCTTCGACAACGACAGAGGACAAGTCAATAAAGAGAAGAGAGAGAGGGGCCAGGCAGTGGAGTTACTGGTGGCGATGGAGGAGAGACATGAACGGTGGCAGCAGTAAAGAGGAGATGAAGAGGCTAGGGTTTGTTTAGGGGAAGAGAGAGACATGAGAGAACCGAGGGTAGGGAGAGGAGAGAGAAACATATGACAGAGAAAAAATAATAAAATGAGATAAAAAAATTAAATTTTTATGTGATTAAATATAATATTTTTAAGAATTATATTTTAAAAAATAACATATAATTAAATTAAACTTAAAAATATATTATTTTATTAATTATTAAATTAAAAATATTTTTTATTAAAATTTAAATTTTATTTGAGACATATACTATAATTATTTTTTTATTTTTTAATAGAATCAAATTAAAGTTACACATAAGAATAGGGGAGGAGTAAAACGCCAACACTGATAGCCTATAATAAAACTGAAAACTCTAGTTAATAAATGAGCCACCTGATTTGAAGATCTACGAACAAAATTAATACATAATACTTTATCCTAGCTTTTACTTTCATCAAGAATTTTGCATACAACTTGCGACATAATAATTTATTGGTATTATAATAGTTCAATTTTTACGTCTATTTTATAGTCAGTATCCACTTGACTAATTCTTGTTTAAGGAATAGAAGTAAGTTCAAGAAAAATCTGCACTCTAGGCTTTCCAATTCACCAATTTGTCAAATCTCGAAAAAAATTTATTGTCATCTGAGTTACCAATATACAATATACTTCTACTATTTGCTGTCCAATTTACTAAAATTTAAGACCGCAAACACAATATTGAAAAAACGACACTCAACAGGCATGCCATCGTTAAAAGCTTGCGCTTCAGAGCCATGGCATGTGGGTTCTTTTACATCTTTGTGACTAGAAATGTAGTTAATAGTTATAGATGATTATTTACAAAGGCAGGTAATGATACAGAGTATAACCAAAGCTGCTTGAAATATCAGACCCTAAGCTTAGGACGGAAATCAGAACTCGCAAGTGATTCAGTAAATTCGTCCAAACAAGCCATCCGAATCCGTTCAGGTGTTGCTGGATTATCAAGAGGAAACCACTCGTGGCGTCCGACTTCTGCTCTTGCAGCAATTATGGCATCTTTGATGGCAAAAAAGACGGCGGAGGCCAAGAAAAATGGTGGCTCGCCAACGGCCTTCGATGAATGTATGGCCTTCACAATTGGATGCCCCTGGAAAAGTAAGGGAAATAATAACCATGAAACTTGTGAAAACACTTCTAGCTAAAATAACATGAAGACATGGTAAACCATGATACCTGTTTGACATTAAAACAGAATCTTTCTTTGATCAAAACAAAAATAAAAAATAAAAACAGAATATTTAGAATATTAATAAAGATTCCTAAATGCAAAAGTTTGACTTCATAGGTCACAAAACAACTGGTATGCAGTCACGGAATCAATTTTCAATAAAGAAAATTTCTGTATCAACCACCGCGTAGTGAGAGTGATGCAGGAAATGAATTTTTCATATCTCTGACAACAATTTCATATTCTAACATTTGACTGGTATCTTCTTTCATGCATATCTTTCAAGAATGAGAAAGGAAAATGTGAAACTAACTGCCTGAGAATTAATTCGGGATCATTGAAATGCAACCGGTAGGGTAAATACCTTTAGAAGGGAAACATTGAATTTGAAAGGGACATCATTCATAGAAGGAATCTTGTAAGTTCCAGGTCCGCATGTATACAAACAGCCAGGCGGGATCC
>CAODLS010720467.1:0-11611 GCA_948243855.1 Flueggea neowawraea
CACTAAATGCACAATTATATTCTACCAATTACAACCACCATCTTCGCAAAATACTCATTTTGGAAGTTGTGCAAAATTTTCCTTAATTCACACTTTATTCAATGCAATATGGTTTTACCCCATTCGTTTATTTGTAACAAATTACAAATAAAATAGGTACATACATACTCGTACATTACCCAAATAACTAAAATATCATTTTAATTATTTAAATGAGAACCATATTCACACCTTTCCAAATCAATTATTTCAAAAAAATAATTTCCAAAATAATATTTGGCAAAAAATTCATTTTTTCATAATTTTTTCAACAAATTTTATACACCAAATAAATTGGAAAAAATTGTTCTTAAATTCAAAAAATTATGAAAAATATACCAAAAATTCCAAAAAAATCAAAAATAATTTCTCCAAAAATTTTGACAAAAAATGGAGGTCGCGACACTTGTCACGTGCAGACACGCGCCACATGGAGAACGAACACGCGCAGCAACACACTACCACACGCCATCACCTTATCCGTCGCCACGTGTCATCGTCATCGGTGTACACATGTCAACATGGGACACGTGTCATCCAGCTATTCCAAACTTGCAATTAACCACAAATTGCAATTTGGTTGTGAATAAGTTAGACAATTTTTACGATTTGATGGTTCAACTTTACATCCTGCTTATTGTACTTTTTTTTTTGGACACTTGGTTACGGGATGGACTTTCACTGCTGAAGGAATCAGATATCAGTTCAACTAATAAACAGTATAAAAGGTGGTTCAAGTTACCTATCTCGATTCCGGCGGAAGCATAACAACAAACAGCAGCTGCAAGACCAGGTTTCGATGTTGGTATCGCAAGCAAACCACTGTCGGATAGTCGGCGGGAGTGCTCGGCTCGTTCGCAGTCTAGATGTCACGCGGATCGAGATCATCGACGAACGATATCTGGTGGGAGGAGATGGAGGACAAACGAAATCTGGTGGGAGAAGATGGAGGAAGGATGAGGGAGGGGAAAAACATTTTTCTCCCTCCCTCTTTTTTTTTTTTCTTTTCTTTTCTCTCTTTCTTTCTTCTTCTTCCGTCTTCTCTTTTTCTTTCTCTTCTCCACTTTTTTCCTTCTTCTTCACTTTCTCCACCACTCACCTATTTATAGGTAACCAAGTAGGTCTTGCTCATTGGATCCATTATGGGCCTTATAGGCTCATGAGCCTAATGAGTCCAACTCAATTGAGCTTGCCAATTGATCTCGGTTCATGGTTCCGATTCATATTTTGACTGACCGGTGCGGTTCATCCGTCATTGACAGACTGTTTTTTCTAACAACCGTGTAAGAACCCTTTTGTAAAAATCCAATTAGTAGGATAGTACTGTTAGCTCCATTTGTAATTCACTTTAATCTATCAATGAAATTTCTCCTTGGAAAAAATAAAAAATCTGAACTTAAAATAGTCAATCATTGTTCATATGACCTCAACAACATAAAGTCTGGATCCTTTAAATTGCGTTTAGAGGGTGTGAGGGACCATATAGCTCTACTATTTAGTCCTTTTGAGCTGTGGCTTTGTATTGGGATTCAACTATAGGACATTGAAATAACAATAAAAACATTAGCAGGCATTTGTATACAACAACAGAAGCAGCATCTGGTTATGGGATTTGTTTCACGTAAGTACTAAGACAAAACCATCATATTGACGGAAATAGTGGCAACTTTTGCGTGAAGTTTTTTACTTCTGCTATTTTGAGATGTTAACATTAGCAAGCTTCCAAAATTATGGAAATCAGGACAATCTAGGTCTAGTTTCTATAGATATGAAAGGTCTGCAGTCATGTTATCATCTTTTAACAACAATAGTTTATAGTATATTTTATAAGATTTGTAACATATTTTATATAATTAATTTTATTAAATAACATGTTATTTTTTATTTTTTAATTATTTATTTGTTATTAATTATTATAAAAAATTTTAAATATATTATATTCTTTACTCTTCTAAACAAGCCCTTAAGCATCTATATTGCATGGTTAATTATACAGGCTGCAGCCAATGATTAAGAAGAGCATCAAAATTTCATGTCTTTTGTGTGAACGAAGCTCATCAAACGATGAAGTTCATTGATAAAGTGGATCCCACCTACTATTTGTACTTATTTTATTTTATTTTTTTATTTTCTTTAGTTTTTTCTTTTTTTCTTCTTTTCTTTTTCTTTTTCTTTGATTTTTTTTCTTTTTTTCTTTTCTTTTAATTAGTTTTTAAAATACTATAAATAGACATTTTTTTATTTTTCAATAATTTAATTTTTAATTTTTTATATTCTTAAAATATTATTTTAACTCAAATAGTAACTCACACAAAATATTTATGTGAAGATTTTGGTTATATTTATGTTCAATGTTTATATATTATTAAAAATATCAAAATATATTTTTGGTTGATTGAATAAGTGGAATAATTCACACGAAATATTTTAGTCAAATAAATATTTTTATTATAATTTATTTGTTATAAATAAATGAAATAATGAGTAAAGTAATTGTAGGTTTTATGCTAAAATATAAAAGCATCACCAACAGTCTCTCTATTTTAAAAAATCAAAATATATTATTTAATTCTAATTTTCTCTACTATTTATCTAGAAATTTGAACCTAATTTATTTTTTTATCTCATTTATTAATATTTTGTTACTACATCACAAAAATCTAGAAAAATAAATAGAGGGGTGAATTCACTCTCCTTGAATTCAAGGACAGAGAATTCACTCCTTCTACATTTTTTGAATGTAGGAATAAAATATTAATAAATGAGATACAAAAAATATATTGAGTTCAAAATTTTAGATAAATAATAGAGAAAAATTAAATTAAATAATATATTGTAGAGAACCAACTAAAGGAATTTGCTCTAATGAGAAGTTAATCATTAGAGAGATGTAATATAATGAGTGAGGAGTTATTAAATTTTTGATGTAGCTGTCATCAACCCCTAAAAGTGTATAAAAAGTAGAGATGCCTTAAATTGATTACACAGCAAAAGTCAGGAATTTCATTGAGGAAATGTAAATATCATAAATTATTTATAAGTATGTGATAATCTTTAATTTTTTTTTGACGAAGGTAATAATCGTTAATTCATTAGTTATCTTTTGGGGTAAGTTACACTCAAATTCAATCTGAAATATTTCAAGTAGTTTAATTAGCAAGATTCATATAAATTGACAAAAATGTTCCCTTATTTTCCTTCATAAATTAAAGATTTCAAAAGATATTATGGACACATTTGGCTGAATCAGAGTGTATTATAAATTAAGTATAATTAAAACACCACTATTTTTTTTGATCAATTATGGAAATAACTCAATAATGCCTTGTCCAGTTAGTTATTTTGGATGTTTACATATATTTTTCTCACAAATTCTTTGACAATTGAGATGGCTGCATTTCCACCGTACCAAATTTGACAATGCTGTTGATCCAACGAAGAATTTAACTCCTTATAATGTAATCATTTCGTACACTATTAGTGGCAAAGTAAATTAACATTAGAGCCTCATATTATAAATCCTTATAATCCTTATAATCTAATCATTTCGTACAATATACTAACCATTCAACCAATAACTTATTGTTCAATAAACCGATAATTTAATAAGAAGCGTGCTCATTCTAAACGAATTTTACCTATTAATAAAGGAATTAAAGTCCCAAAAAAGGTCATTTACCCTTTGTTAATAAAAAATAGAAAGACTTTGTATATAATTAGTAATTTAGCACTAAAGATATCAGTATCATTTTATATTTTAATTTTTTATTAATTTAAATTATTAATATATTAAATAAAATTAAATTGTAATAGCAATCGTTAAAATTTCAAAATAATATCATTATCACTTGCTTTTTTTTTGGTCTATTAACAATTTGGAGGGTTTGTTAGGAATAAATTTGGTAGAAAGTAGATTTTACAAAATAGATTGAATAGTGAAAACTTTTGAAGAATAAATCAGTAATTTAGTATTACTAATTTAATTTTCATTATAAATTGATTTTGCATAATTAATGTTAGCTTGCTCTTAAAAAAATATATATTGTTTTTACTTTTTCACTATTTAATCTATTTTATGCAATTTATTTTCTTTTAACTTTACCACAAATAAAGACACTAATAAAAATGGGCATTAGTGACCAGCAAAATTATGTAGACAAATTGAGAAAGCAATTGAGGTGGCTTTATAGGAAGAAAAGAGAGCAAGGTAGGGACGAAGAAAACAAAGGGGGGCTAGATTCTGCAACTTGTATTAGTAATTAAAACTGTCCTCTTTCTCCAACAATGAAATTGACAAACCCAGAGGGTTACGTACAACTATTTTTTTGGACTTTCCAATTGAGCATCCTGCGGAAGATTACTGCAACTATCACTGCTGCGTAGTAAATTATTGAGACCTTTCCATTATTTTTCCTTCCCATTCCTACAAATCTACCGGCCCCTAGAGTTCAGATAGTTAGCTAGAGATGACCAAGTTGAAATAAATGTTTGACTCTCTACAAAAATAGCACATAGCTTTTTTATTATTAAATTATTGAATATTCATAAGTTTATTCTATTTAATTAATTTAAATTTAATTAATTTAAATTCGAGTCGAACAAAATTGTTCGAACTATAAAACTCTCTCTGAAAAATTTTAAGACTTCTTCATACTTTGAGATTGAAGGTAAGAGCTTTGATTAAAGAAGAAGACTTTAACACCCTACTATAACTCTTTGTAGTAGTATATAGTGCTTTGATTGCGATTTTTTTTAAAGAGGAAAAACTTTGTCTAAGTTTCAATGGATAATTTAAAATTCTTAATTTTAATTGTATAAAACAATTAAAATTACCTATGCTTCGTTGCTGTTGGTTGGCCGTAACCTAAAGGAATAAATAAAAATTTTCTATTTTTTTTAGTTTTGTTAGGAAATGCTAATTTGGAATCTAGTTGGGGCATATTTTGGTATAGGTTAAGATTTTCTTCTTAAAATAACTCGTATGTATCCTTTGTGTATACTATCTAAAAAAAACTCCGCTTCCTTAGCAAATGACCAAAATCACATAGCAGTTTCATGTATGATCTTAACATGTTTTCATGGATCTTTTGAATTCAGTTGAGAATTTGATTATGTTATATGATTATTATGATTACTTATTTTTTTCTTAATTATGAGATGTTCAAGTTTTATATTCTTTTTTGTTTAAGGCAAGTTTTATATTCTTTTTGATAGTCTGTAATCGCTCAATTAATTATTTCTTACTCTAAGGGTACGTAAAGAAAAGGAAAATGGAGTAAAATTTTAATGATGTAAACAGTTAAGAAAGTAAGGGAACGTTTGGTTAAAAAATGCATTGGAATCGAAATCGGAATCAAAATTGTTTATATAGGGAATCAGAATGACAATAATCGGAATCAAATTGATTCTTATTATAACTGTTTGATTTAATACGGAATCGGAATTTGATTCCTATAGTTATCTATTTGGTTATACTATTGTGAAATTGGAATCAAAGATAAAATAAAATAAATATTCTATAATAATTATATAATAAAAATTAATTATATAATAATTATAAAATAAAAAATTAATAATTATTATATAAAAAAATAATTTAATTAAATTATTTTTTAATAATTATTTTTAAGAATAGCTCATTTCGATCTTTATAAATGACAAAGATGAAAGATAAAAGAAAATAAAAGATATGATAAAAAATATATACTATTAAAATTAATTATAAGATAATGGTAATCTGATTAACAAGGTAACATGAGGGTCCCATGTTAATCAAATTACAAGACTAAAAGGTAATCACATTTCCTAGTAGGATGGGAATGAGAACTGAGTTTTAGTGAACCAAACAGAAACAATGGGAATCGGAATCCGATTCACATTCCTCATTCCTATTCTCACCCAAAATATATGAACCGAACGACCCCTAAATATTAAGAGGGTACCAATAAGCTTATAGCTCATTGGTACCAGAATTAATTCAAATACCAAAAGGTCGAGAATTCGAATCTTGATGGGGGCGATTAAATGACTTATACAAAAAAAAGTATTAAAGAAGTAAAAATTACAATTAAAAAATGAAACCTATCATATGAGTTGTCTAATTGGATATTAAAAAAAACACAAATTTTGAAATGGACAAATATTAAAAAAAAAAAGAGACAACATATTTAAATGGCGTAATATGGGTTCAGATCAATTAGACCCGACTTGATAAATGCATTTAAAAACTCATAAAGGAGACCATATTTTATAAGAATCTTCTAAAAAGTATTTTAAGTAAAAGATGAGTCAATAAAATGGGTTCATACTAGAAGATTATGTTCATACTTGCGAGAATTATATTTATACCTTCACATTTCATCTATAAATAGAAGACTCTATTACACTTTAGAGATACATTATCTCTTCTCAAAAACTACACCTAAAATTCTGCTGAATTTCATACTAATTTGAGCAGTGGATAGTTTCTCGAGAACCAACCAACCTCATTTTCTTCTTTATTTTTGCAGATTTTGAAGAGTTCTCAATCGATGATTCATCTCATTCATCATTCTCGATTGCATTGCGGAATGGAGGCAACAATATTAAAAAAATAATTTTTTTACAAGAATCATAATTCTTCATGACAATTCCTTTTCAATTTATAGAGATTTAAAATCGTATCCCTTTCTTTTTGTTTCTCTATCATTTGAATAAGATTGGCATTGTGTGTCTCTCGTCTCTTTTACTAGGGAACAATTAGTATTATTCAACCTAAAATTTTAGAAGTGACTTTCATTAACCAAAAAAAAACTTTGGTTAGTTAACCAGGGTTAAAATTTAACATGAACTGGATTAAACATATAATGCGCGACTCGAAACCGTGCCAACATCATTCAATATCAAACCAAATCAAACCATACCCTACTTGTTAATTATGTGCAGGTATTTTGGAAGAGTTTGATTCTTCGGTTCAGAATTGTCACGTTCAAGATTTGAGGCTATAAATTTCTTTAGTTTCTTCTTCTACAAAAGCAGCGGGTGGTGTGCTTTATTTCAATTGTTCAAAAATCAACGACAATATGACAAACTCTATTAATAGTTTCTTGTGTTTGTTTGGGCCGGTGCTCTTCTAAAGTTTGAACAACAAATTATCATAAATGACTTCGACAAGTAATTCCGTGCACTTTTAACCTATTGCCTTTTCTTTTTAATCCAGAAAAAGTCAAAAGAAGCGATCATTACCATTACAAAATGTTTTAGGTCCTTTTTGGATTAGCAGAAAGTACTACCACATTAGCGAAATGTATTATTTGTATGAGCAATAAGCAGTTTTAAAATGGAGCTATTAGTGAAACGACACAGAAACAAACCATGTTGAAAGGTTGTTTTAGTGATTATAATATTTAAGTACAAGAGAGCGATTATTACAGGTTTTTTCTTTTCTCCAAAACAAGGATGAAACGTTCTCCAATTCGGAACATATAAGTAGATAAAATATTTTAACAAAAGTAAAGTTGTTGGTTTAAGAATTACATATATATATTCGTTCGAAGTAATAACCTCAATTAAATTCTTGACGTTGTGATCAATGGAAACGTAGACGTAATCGAGCATGATGGTTTACAAAATGGAGACTTCCTCATAAAAGGAGAATTGCTAGAATTGGAAAATGATCATAAAAGTTTAAAAATGGAAGAAAAAGGTTTTCTTTTATATATAATTACTTTTATTGCAAAAAAAATGTATATAGTTGTATAACAATCAAAATGTCACAAGACCATGATAGGCGTACAAGACGAACTGAACCGGAGATCTGACTCATCTCACACATACCTCGGATAATCAGACTTACTACCTAATTTATTTATTTATTAGCCATTATTAAACAAAAACCATATATATAAGAAAATATACATCACATATATATATATAATAGAAAAATAAAGTATAAGTGTAAAACAAATATAAAGTAATTGTAGAAATAAATTTGAGTAATCAAAATACAAAATGTGAATCCCAGTAACCCAACAATATTTTGGTGTGGAGTTCTAATACAAAATTGAAGAGTCCGACCAAAAGGGCATCGCTAACCAATAATGAAGACGTCTCACTGAAATGGAGATGTTAGATGGTTGTTGGGCCAAAAAACAACCTGAAAATGTTAAGAGATTGAGTAAACCCAATGAGTAATAATATTTTAGATTACCTCATATGTACATCAGAGAGACTATTTTAAAAACGTTTCAAAAATACCATATGCAATATATACATATACATATGTATACACTTTACATATAATATTACTCTTGAATTTCATTTTGACATCCTCAGCAGAAAAAAAGCAGACAGCATGTATTAATTGTTTGATCTTGGTTACCCGGACGTTAATGACTTGACTCACTCTCTTTTTATTTTCCTAACGAGTTTTTACGTACATGCATGGAAAATTGGAAAATAATTATAAAATTATGCTTTCGATTTTTATAAAAAAATATAATATAAGCCAAAAAATAAATCAAATTCATGGAAAAAATAAAAAATACCTTATATTGGGGAAAAACTAAATTTGTTTTTCTTTTTTTTCTAAATATATTGATGTTTTGGTAATTTTTGATCAAAAAAGGGAAGTACAGTTGAGGCGGAAGAAAGGAAAGCTAAACTAACCCACATTGCAATCTCCAAGTCCCAGAAGGGCCTCACTGTGCTAAATAAGGAAGCAGTAACACGTCTATGCTTCAACTCCTCGCTCCAATCACGTGATTATGGCCTATAATCCATTTGGGGTTCATTTCCTAATTTTCTTTTTTTTAGGACAAAAGAAGAACAAGTGGAATTTTAAAATTTAATATGATATATACTTAAATTTAATATAATATATATTTAAGAATTAAAAAGAAGAACAAGTGGAATTTTTATGAGGTTCGGAAAATTCAACCAATATAAAGAGATTATCGATTTCCCCTTTTTAGTGGTACCCAAAAGTCTTTTGAAATGATAGGGAACAAATAGTATAATAGGTAGCTTAGTAAATATGTTATCCCAATTTTTGGAATTGAAATTCATCAGTTCTATTAACCATTAAACCCATTTTGTTAATGAAGGTTAATAAATATGTTATTAAAAAATGCATTTAGATAACTTTATGCTTATTTTTTTATTGTGTCATTATTTTTTTAAAGATCCCCCTTAATACTCTTGAGAACTAAATATATAGAATTTAAAATTCAATGCTTCGAGTCTCAAAAAAGGTTAAAAGCCGGTTTTGGAAGAGACAGCGATGCAATGAGCGAACATGAAATTTAAGAGCGTATAATTTATTGACGGCTTACTAATAGTTTTTGGCACAAACTTTTTCATCATTATTTTTGTGACTCGATCTATGAAAAATAATAAAAAAATTGTCAATTTTGTGATTTGTTGTAATTATGGCACATGTTAGAGTTTTAGTTCAAAAATATCATTAAATTATGAAGTGACATGAAATATATGATGTCTGACATACTTTTTGTATTTAAAATATAGTATAATCACTATTTCATTAAATCTGATAAATAAAACCATAAAACATTAGTACCAAAGTTAATATCGAATAAATATACAATAATTTGAGCACGCAAACTATATCGGACATCATGTTTTTAGTTGCACATCATCACATGACAATACTTTTGAACATAAATCTTAACGTGTTATACAACTGTAAAAAATTACAAATGTAGTTTCTTTTTCTATTATTTTTAAAAAGTCGAGTCATAAGTACAAAAAATAATACAATTCGTGCAAAAAATAATTATTAAGCCTTTATTAACCTTAATTTAAATTGGTGCATGAAATCAGTGTATGATATTACTAGATGAAAATTCCATGAAATCTAGTCTGCCACTTCAAACTTTATACGGTTAGATCCAAGCATCAGTGGAAGTTTGAATTCAACATATTTGCATGTGAGTAGGATTGCGATAAAACCGAGCCGAGTGAGGCCAAACTTCTAAAAGTTCAAATTAGGACCACGAGTTCAAATGAGTTATTTACGAGTTTGTAAATGAAATTTATTTACGAGTTTAGTGATAAATTTATATACATAAATAATATATTATAGTAAAAAACTTAATATTCAAGTGCAACATTTTATATGAGCAACCTAATTAATCAATGTTTTAATATTAAACAAATAAATTAAAGTTAAATTTAATTTAGTATTAAGTTAATTTATATTCAAGCTCAAGCTAAATAACCGAGCTTTTCATAGTTTACACTTCAAAATCTCCGAAACAAATTCAAAATTAAGTTTAAACTCGACTAATTCACTATGAGCTCTTACCAAACCGAAAACTAAGCCCCTTAATAGTAGCTCGACTTTACACCCCAACACTTAAGAAAAAAGACTCCCGGCCGGGAGTACAAGATATATAGTTGCTCTATATGATCGTATAAAGGTGAGGGGAAAAAAGGAAAAGGTTTCAGGCTCCCTTTGTGAATGTATATGTGGTGGTTCCACCTAATAAATCCTCATGAAATCTACAAGCTTTATAATGTACAAAGTGGGGACATGTGAAGGAGTGGAGGCCCTTCTAAGAGGTCACTCTCTAACCCCTCAAGTTGTTGAAGGAAACAACACAATTGAAAAGAAAAAAAAATCTAAAATGAAGTGAAAGAGAGGAAGATAGAGGAGAGAGAGAGATTGGCGGCATATGGGTTCAAGTAATGGCGTCATTGTGCAGTTTCGTTAACTTGGGTAATGTTAGTGAATGTGACCAGATACTCTGCCTTCGGACGACCAAACAGTGGCGAAAGGGATATGTGTGAACGTGAAGTTGGGGAGCAATATTGGCTATGGTGTTTGTGGAAGTGAAGGAAAGAGAGATGAATGATGGCAGTGGAGACGTACTGTTGATAGTGAGAGGAGATGACGAATTGCGACGTTTCATGTTGTTACTCTTTTAGTTTGCATGTACTATCATCATCATCATCATCATCCTTCTTCTTTTTCGTTAATTATGCACTCGCCTTTGTGTGTGTCAATGCTTATTCATGGTTTCTCTAATATTTGCTTTCCATTGGATTCCTCTCTCTCTGATGGGTTTTCATTTAAACCTTTTCTACTTTTTTACTTAAACAAAAGTTAACAGTTTAAAACACCTGTTTAGTCATTTTAAGCCTAAGGGTTAATTTATGAGTTTAAAATTTATTGAAATTTACTATTAGTTAATAAAACTAAATTAGAAATATCTAAAAATACTGTAAAATTAATATACGTAGTTTAGAAAGTATATGAGTAATTAATTAGTAACATATATAATGAAGGTTAGCATTAAATTCATAGTTTAAAGTTAATGGTAGACAATCATTGTAATAACTTGATTTTTTTGACTATTTTTGGGTAAATTTTCCGTTGAATTTTTTTTTCGAATTAATTATTTTGATTTATTGATTTTAATTTGAAATATCATTAAATTAATTAATAATATTTTGGAGTGTTAAATTTTTTGTTGGTATTAATATGATTTTTGAAGTGTAGTGGGGAATTAAATTGGTTGGAATTGAAAAAAACAAGAAAATTGGAGGAAAATAAATCAGGAACTGAACTACA
>CAODLS010720485.1:0-10738 GCA_948243855.1 Flueggea neowawraea
AGGGAGTGAATTTTGGTTGGATTGAAGGATTCTCAACGGGTCCTTTCTATCTATTTTGTTTTCATTTCATTTTTATTGTTTATCTATTGTAAGTATGAACTAATTCTCCATGCATCTAGATGTGATGAACCCTAGAATGAATTTATGAATGGGTCTTATTGCTTTGTTCATTTGTTTGTGATTTATGACTAACCTATGATATGTTATGTTGTTGAATCAATTATGTCGGTGGTTTAGTTTGAAATTGATTGCATGCTTGGTAATTGAGAGATTTATTGCATGTTTAGAATCTCTTATAGGTGAGAGGAGTTGTACGCAAACCTAGAGATAGGTCGATGTAAATCTTCCGGATTTAGGTCAAACTTAATATGGGAATTCACAAATCAGTGTTAATTCAACGTGGGGGTTTTATTTAGGAAGAGATTCTAGTTAATGAACTTGACGTTAGAGGTTAACTAACTCCAGAGAGAGGTTAATGTACTTTAGTAATTCCTACGGTCCAATTTACAAATGAGTGAGCGAGTGACGAGGTCATGTTTTGATTGGGAAGTCCTAGGGGGATTCAACATCTGGATGCTATAGTTTTGCTCTGATTACTCGGTTCTTAAACTCCCTTTGTACTGCTATGTTTTGAGTTTGGTTATCGGTACTCATTTATCGTATATTGAAACCCATTTAATTTCTAGGTTAGATAATAAGGGTATTCTTAGTCTCTGTGGGATACGACACTCGGTACTTTGGTCCGCATACTACAATCGATAGGTGTGCTTGCCTGCTACCAAAAACCTAGGGCAACTCTCGATGATTGCAATACACCGCAAAGCCTCTAAAACCTGATGGTAACACTAACACTAGGGCACTGGTCAAACACTTCTTCAGCTTTTGGGAACTATCCCCACATCTATCAGACCAGAAAAATTTGATTCCCTTTTGCATCAACTGAGTCATAGGAGTAGCAATCCTCGAGATATCTTGGGTAAACCTCTTGTAGTACCCGACCAAGCCAAGGAAACTCCGAATCTTCATAGTGGTCTTAGGCCTCTCCCAATGGAGTACAACCTCCACTTTCTTGGGATCAACTAAAATACCCTCTCTCGACACCACGTGTCTGAGAAATGCTACCTGTTCGAGCCAAACTCACACTTCGAGAACTTAAACGTAGGGCTGATGTTATCTCAAAGTTTCCAACATTGGCCTCAGATGGTCCTCGTGCTCCTCCCTACTCCTCGAGTAGATAAATATGTCATCGATGAAGACAATGACTAAACGATCTTGGTACGATCTGAACACCTTATTCACCAAATCCATAAATGTTGCTGGAGCATTCGTCAGACCGAATGACATCACTAAAAACTCATAGTGGCCATATCTAGTTCGAAACGTCGTCTTAGGAATGTTCTCACCTTAAATCCTCAACTGGTAATATCCCAACCTTAAGTCGATCTTGGAAAACTATTGTGCCCCCTGCAACTGGTCAAACAGATCATCTATCATCAGAAGTGGATATCGATTCTTCCCTGTCACCTTGTTCAACTGACGGTAATTGATGCACATACAAAGACTCCCATCCTTCTTCTTTACAAATAAGACCGGTGCACCCCAAGGTGAAACGCTCGATCGAGCAAACCCCTTGTCCAACAACTCCCTTACCTGAGTGTCTAACTCTTTTAGCTTTACTAGTGACATCCGATACGGTGGGATCGATATCAGACCGGTACCAGTCTGTACCTTTATGATAAACTCAATCTCTCGCTCAGGCAGAAGTCCCAGTAACTCCTCCAAAAATACGTCAAAAAACTCCTGAACCACCGGTACATCTCCCATTCTCAACTATGATCCCTCAGGTTTAATGAGCACAAAAGCCAAGTATGCCTCACATCCTCGGTGGATCATCCTCTCAGCTCTCACAACTGACACATAACTCCGCACAACACTGTCTCATTCACCCTGGTAGCATAACTCAACCTGAACATGCGTTCGAAAATACACTCTCTTGGCAAAGTAATCCAATGTAGCATGTCAATAAGAGAGCCAATCCATACCCAGAATGACATCAAACTCTCCTACATCCAATAGGATAAGGTCAGCTACCAAATCATGCCCCCTAAAAGAGATCACACACTCCTGAACACTAGAGCCCTACTACCCAGAGGTGATGATACCTTTAACAACTTGTCCAAAGGATGCAACACTAACACATCATCAACAAAATATGGAGTAATGAATGAATGAGATGCACTCGTGTCAAACAATACATATGCTAAAGTACCAAAAATAGAAAGCGTACCAGTAACTGTAGCATTGGAGGTTTGCGCCTCCTGAAGGGTGAGATGATAAACTCGTGTCTACCCTCCTACAGGAGCACTACCCTCAGCTTCCTAACCATGGCCACTGCTCTGGCCAGCCTGAATGTGAGTCTCAAAACCTCTACCAACTCCCCTACCAACACCGGTACTGACTGTACCTTAACCTCCTGCTATAGACTGACCAGCATGTGCCCCGACTGTCAACAGTAGAAATAGTTTCCTATTGCCATATTGCATACCTCAGGATACATCTTCTTACAGATCACACACTGTGGAATCAAGCTCCCTGAGCTCTGTCCTCCACTCTATCCAACTGGCTGTGCTACGCTGAGACTCTGAGTACTCTGATTGGGCTTTTCCCTCTAAATGAATGTGGGTGCCTCTGATCCGACTGAGCTCCCTGACTTTGGCCCTGCTGGCCTCCAAAATTACCCTCGATCTTCACCGTCTTGAGCTACTTTGGGTGTCTATTGTCTATATATTTATCCCTCTACTAGCCTCTGCAATTTGCCTGATGGTATACAGCTCTCAGGTCACCACTATCATGCTAATAGTGGGACGCAACCCCTCCAAAAACTTTCTAGCCAAGGCCTCTTCTCTCTGAATCGTTGGAGGTGCATACCTACTCAAGTCATTAAACGTCTTATCATAATCTGTCACCGACATACCAATCCCTTGATGACAATCATTGAACTTATTTGCCTTCTTACCCCTGATACTCTAAGGAAGAGCACACGAATCAAGCTCCCTGAGCTCTGTCCTCCACTCTATCCAGCTCGATGTGCTATGCTGAGACTCTGAGTACTCTGACTAGGCTTTTCCCTCTAAACGAATGTTGGTGCCTCTAATCCGACTGAGCTCCCTGACTTTGGCCCTGCTGGCCTCCAAAAGTACCCTCGATCTTCACCATCTTGGGCTACTTTGGGTGTCTCTTGTCTATATACTCCATCCCTTTGGCAGCCTCTGCAATTTACCTGATGGTATACAGCTCTCGGGTCACCACTATTATGCCAATAGTTGGATGCAACCCTTCCAAAAACTTCCTAACCAAGGCCTCCTCTCCCTGAATCGCTGAAGGTGCATACCAACTCAAGTCCTTAAACGTCTTATCATAATCTATCACCTATATACCAGTCCCTTGAAGAAAATCACTGAACTCATTTGCCTTCTTACCCTTGATACTCTGAGGAAGAACACACAAAACGAGCTCCTCCTTGAATCGAGCCCAACTAAAATCATCTCAAGTCTTAAGGCTCCTCCACCATATCGTTGTCCAACCAGTTAGAAGGAACACAATGAGTCTGAGCCTACTGGTATCATCAATAATGCCTCTAGCCTCAAAATAATACTCCACCTCGAGGAAGAAGTCATACGGATCCTCTCCCATCCCACCTGAAAATCTAGGTGGATTGAGCTTTATGAATTTATCCAACAGATCACGCTCTCTATCTCATGGTGCAACCATCGGAGCAACTACTACAACCTCCTCTTGCTGAGGCTGCTGAACATTTGGCACCTCATGGTAAACTGGTACTACTCCTATTGGCAGAACTGGTTTCCCTACAACCGCTTGACCTAGCTGGACTCTCTTCAGACGGTCCAGAACTCAGAACTTGAGTCATCTGTTGAACCATCCCCAACTGAGCGGTAAGAAGTTGTTGAAGCTGGAGCTGATGCTGAGGTGCTGGTGCTGCAACCTCTGGTTCACTTTGTGAATCATGCGAATCCACTGCAGACTAAGTGATGACCTCATCAGGCACTCGCATTGCCACAGTACCGTATCAGAGTCAAGGGATATACATAGGCAAATCAACTGACTTGATAAAAAAATTCATATGTTCCAAACCAACCCAGAAAATACAGAACCTAACGCTTTGATACCACCTTTGTCACAACCTGAGTCAGTCCGGTGACCGGTATACAAGGTGAACTGTCTGTGGAAGCCCAACTCATCTCGTACAAGCCTCAGAGATACAGATATTCTACCCAAACATTCATTTATCAAAACAATTATTTAATATAATACGAAATGTAAGAAAATAGTAATAATATAATACTATCAAATAAATATAAAACCATCATCGTAAAAATCAATATCCAAAATACAAAGGTATAGTCCAGTATCCCCACAAAAATCCGGTATGGAACACTAACAACAAAATACAAAAGTAGAGCCCGAACGAGAGCGCTCACTGAATAGCAAAGAATGCCTCACTGGTGACGGGATGTCGAACTGATGTTGAGCGTAAAAAATATATATGTAGGATAGGCAAAGAAGATAGACAAAAATAAAATGGAGGTCAGGGCCCAATAAGGAAATAACACTCCAGATTGCCTCATACGTGCCTCACAAGGACAGTTTCGAAAACCATTCAAAAGATACCGCACACGTATATACTAATATAATATGTGTACACACTACATATATAATAGCTTTCAGAAAATAATTTCGCTAAACCTTCGCATACAGAGCAGTCAGCATGCATTCAGAGAGTATCCGAGTATATATATATATATATATATATATATATATATATATCAGAGTCAGAATATGGGACTAGAACAGAATGTAAAGAATAGTATTGTGGACTCCGTCACTTGACAGAACAGATAATGTATCTGGCTGGATACACGACTACCCCTTTACCCCGACAACTAGGGTCTTCACAGAACATTGATATATCAAACGTTACGTACCCGTAACTAGGTGTCCAGATCAGAATATATTATATACCATAATATAATAGACATTCATGTAGAACAAATTTCCATATTTCAGAAAACATATATACATATATATATATTGACCAATATATATTAACATAGTAAAATGTTAGTTATTACAAACCACATAAGTTTGATTAATAATTAACCAATAATTATTAGTCAGATTTCATGTCATATCTCGACACAGTAAAAACTATATAAGTAGGAAGACACAACCTATGTGTCCGAAGCTGCCATTTCACTCACTTGGAATCTGAAGCGAAGGACCCAGTCAGGCACCACTCGGTGGCTGGTCGTTCTGACAGGAACAGGAAGCTAGAACAGATACATCCATAACAGTTATCAAAAAAATGATGTTGGTACTGTGGCGCTACCGGATGAATGATATGCATATGCAGATGTTCACGCTTAGAGATGCTGAAACTCTATTCTGACTGATAAACCATCAACACAAATCAAAAACACTCTAAATTGACCCAAAACGAATGAGTTTGAAACTCATTCAATAACATGTTCGATTTATGTGAATCCAAGACTAAATTATGTGTTAATGGACTCCTAAAGTCCCGAAATCATAACCCTTGACACCCATTCTAACATAAACAACCTACATCCGAACCTAGAAGCATTTTTTCAAAACCATAGAATGAACATTCATGTAAAATGAAAGGAAAACAGAGATTGAGAGGTAGAGAAAAGTATTCTTACCTCAAGAGATGATTAGGAAGGAACGAGATCCAACCCAAATGGCTTCTGGATGAAATAAGAGTGTTTTGGATGAGAAATGATGGAATGAAGTAGAAGAAATTGGTGGGGATATAAATAGACCTCTGCTCAAAATGACATCGCTTCACGCACTAGGTGAACATCTCACTCGAGTGACAGGCCATCTCACTTGAGTGACATACCCCTTACTCGAGTAACACAAATGGTTACTTGAGTAACGCATTCACAGGTGTTCATCATGTTCATCTCGAAACAAGACTTACTAGAGTAGCCAAGTGGCTTCCTAGAGTAAGACATGCCTCATATCACTCGAGTAAGGCCAAACGGCTTACTCGAGTAACCCATGGTTAATATCACTTGACTAACACGCAAAAGCTTACTCGAGTAACACATCTCAACACCATAAGTCTCCCACTTAACACTCCAATCGATTGAGATCAACTCGGGGCAGAATCGAAAGTTGTAGAGAGTTGTATCAGATTCTGACGGGGTATTACAGGTCTAATGAAGAAAATGTTCAAGGCATCAAAAGATCATGAATCCAGTGAATCAAATGATTCTACAGATTCTTAGCCCAAATTTCCTAAAGCTCCACCTTAACCACAACCTGAGCCAGAACCTGAGATTACTCCTACTCAACTTGCTTAAGAACGAGCGAGTAGAAAGAGATGCAGAGAGCTAGAAACTTTGTTGGCAAATGAGAAAGAGCCATTCTTGACAGCTTACCTCCAGTTCCTGATGTGGTTGAAATATCTAATGATGAAGAGGAAATTATCCCCAAAAAGAAAGAAATTCCTATTCCTTTAGAGGTTCTTGAACTGAGGAAAGCTATGGCACAACTGGTGGAAGAAATGTGTCAAAGGATAGCTCATTGCATGATGATTGATATGTCCATAGATGCTCTAGAAGAACCACCCACACCATAGTGATTTTTATAAGCATTGGATCTACATGTTTTCATGCATACATCTTTTGCATCATATCTAATTCTTTTTGTTCTAATCTGTGTTAATACTAATGCAAATTTTCTTGATCATTTTTTTGTGCAACTTGTGTTTATCTTTTATTCAATCTTTTTTATTGTGACAAAAAGGGGAGAAATTGCAAAGTTTTCCAATGAAATTTTGAATGAAAATGAAGATACATTCTGATGTATATGTATAAATGGAAGTTATGGGATTTTTTATAATACTAACAAAAGGACAAAGCTTAACAACCTTGATCAAAAATTTTCAAACCTTTTGTTTAAATGTTATAAAATAGGTCCATTAATTGAGGGGAGTGCAAATTCTTTCAATGTTTTGTCATCATCAAAAAGGGAAAGATTGTTGAACTACGTTTTGGTTCACATGAGAATTCCTTCTATGTTTTGATGATTTAAACAAAACACTTGAAACAGTTAAGCTATGCATATAATATACCTTCCACGTATGTGATAGGATGATTCAAGTGCATAAAACCATGATCCATGTACATTGATCATGTTATAGAATTTTGGGCTTTCCAAATGGATATTATGCGCGTCAAAGAACATACAATGCATGTGGAAGCAATGCAATGCACATAGCACTGAATGGTGTGTGCATAGATGTAGATCTTACTTAGAAGACAGGATGGACCAGACCTATGTTGTACGTATTGTACTCAGTATCTTGTACGTATAAGAGATGTTTTTTTCATTTATCTGCATATAGCATTATACTACGTTTGCGGTAACAATACTATGCGCATAGATCGGTTGCAATGAAAATTGAAGAAGAATCACAAGACAAGGAAAGAGTCACGATTTACACTTATCTATGCGCATGGAAGAGCACAGGTGATATCCCTGATGATCAATGGTGCGTACGTGGTAGAAGAATCCGCGCATATAAATGTGAGCAGCATCAAGTTCAAATCTCAGATAAAGACAAATTTTGTTAAGAGTTTCAGAAATTCAAATGGGAATATTCTCTGACAGATTTAGGCGACATCAGAAGATTTTGTAGTATGCACGTAGAACCAATGCTACACACGTATATGAGGAAGAGCTGGACTATCGAAAAATCTGAGATGCTCTTCGAGAATTTTAAATTTGAATATTCTCTGACATAGTCACGTGAAGAATAAATGGTGTGATTTTGGAAATACACTAATGCATGTAGGAGTTTGTTTCAAGCACACAAGATAGTTGGTTAACACAAGCGAAAGACATGTTGTGAACGCAGTAGTCACCTGGTATCAAATTAATTCAAGCAGTGACTACTAGACTCTATGCTATGCTTGCAGAAGAGAATGCATTGCGCGTACTACGATGATGGAATCATGTACTATGCACATAGTACAGATAGTAAGCACATAGCATGAGCTGACATCACCAAATTCAACATTTTGTGAATGTCTC
This sequence comes from Flueggea neowawraea, assembly GCA_948243855.1. Lineage (NCBI taxonomy): Eukaryota > Viridiplantae > Streptophyta > Magnoliopsida > Malpighiales > Phyllanthaceae > Flueggea > Flueggea neowawraea. Next base: position 8,143 of record CAODLS010720485.1, read on the forward strand.
ACAATGGGTACATTTGGAATTGCAATGGCTATTTTTGGGAGAATGTCTATAAGTAGACCTCTCTGATGAGAGAAAAAAATGAACATTATTGAGAGAGTGCCCAAGCTTTGTTGATTTGATTCTTAAGTTACTGCACATTTTTGTTCTACTTTCTTCTTGTACCAACTGAGCTTAGATTATTTATTTGCTTACTAAGTTGGTGTGATAATACTGTTTTCATTTTGGGAATCAAATTGTAACCAAGATTTGGTGTTAAAGCTTGAGGGTAGTATAGGTTTGCTTTTTTTAGTTCCTTGAAAAATAATGAGAGTTAGTTTTCTTGTTTTGACTAGTGAAAACATGGTGTAAATGTTACTTGTGAACCTGCAAAACAAGAGGTGTAACGGTTTTTGTCCACCCACAGGTGAGAAAGTTGTTAATGGATTCAAAACTATAGTGAGCTAGAGAAGTGAACGTAGGTCAAGAAGGACCGAACCACTATAAGTATGGGCTTTTATTCTCTACCCTTACTGTCTTTTATTTCTTTATTGTGTGGTTATGTTTTGGATTGAGCTACTGATTTGTTTTTGAAAAATAGAGAAAAAGACTTTGAAAGGTTTTAACTTTTAGCAAGAAATCCAATTCACCCCCCTTCTTGGATTGTCATATTGGGATTACAGATCAGTTCTCAATACATTTTTTTTCCTATCTAATTGATCCTCAACTAGCCTATTAGCCTTTTGGCGCATCATAACACTTACTATTTATGGAAAATCTAATAAATGTGACCATATATCATATAGTCATGTATAAATGTGATGAAGTAATAAGCCTCGTATTGTGCCCTTACATTCATTAGCATATATACATCACAGTGAATTAATTGCATTGTGTATTCTACTATAGTCGCCTTTTCGAATGGTTTTCTTGCTAGTTTTCTCTTGAGGCAATTTTTGTGTGTTGGTAAATCGACCTTTCTTAAATTACCCAATGTACCAGTCTTGGCTAGACGATTCTTTTGGTATTGTCCAATGTTACTTAGCTTAGTGTGCCACAATTTAACATCGTTCTCATAAGTAGTTAAAGAAGTAATTATTATAACAAGGATCCAAATTCATTACAATAAAATTATCCTTAGCAATACCATAGCCATACCACTTAAAAATAAATCAACTTTATCATCCATAAAGACAAAGTAAATCCAAGTTTCCATTAAATCCATAACTAGAATCAAGTTCCTGCAAATCCCAATAGCATAAATAACATCGTGCAACAATAAGGTTCAAACACCATGCAATGTGAGCATGCACGTGCCTATGCCTTTGAGTTCTTTCTTAGCTTTTCTTCCAATGTATATCCATTTTTTTCCTTGATGAATTTGATGAAACTGGATAAAATTTTCACATTCCTTGGTTATGTGGTTTTTCACTTCTGAACCAATCACCTATTGAGGATGCAACTCAATTAGGAACACGTTACTGGACACATAAGCATAATTTCAATAGGAGTAAAGGTTTTTTACCTTTCTAAGAGCATCATAAACTTTTGCAATATGCCCTCTTTAGTAGCGATTGTACCATTTCACTCTAGAACAGTTTGCCTTGGTTTTGGACTTTCTCTTCTTTTTTGTCCATTTAGCTTTGTCTTTGTCTTTAATGCTCGTTCCATATTCTTGAATATCAACGCAATTTGTTGCTTATATTTTAGTTTTGTACTTTTTTGAAGCTAGACTTAGCCACATAGGCCTCAACATTTACGTTGACAGCTACCAAATAGTCTTTCCAATATCAAGATGGCAAACAACATCATCAAAGTCCTTATGTTAGGTGCATGTGTTAAGTGTACTTTATATGATTCCAAATGCTCGACAAGGAATAGACTATAATTTAGACTTTTTGCTTTTCGGTCAACTTATGATCGACATCACTAAGCTCATTGATCATAATTTCCATTTACCATAAATGTTTCTTCATTGTAAAATCAGGGTGTTTCTCATAAATGTCAAATTTTATGGTCAAAGACTGAAGCTTAGCCAGGGCACACCACCAAACTTTTGCTTCATTGTTGTCCAAAAATCCTTGCATACTCATACCTCAAAATTGATTAATGATATTGTTGACCTCTTATGTTCATTCTATAACACCCATGCCCTTATAGCATATATTCACATAATTCTATAGCACAAATCAATATAGGCATAGTAATACCAATTAAACAATATCAAGTTCAATATGCCGATATCATTAGATGAACAAAATCAGAGTTATACAATATATAAGACAATACAAGTTTATCAACTAGATACAAAATGTGATGAGCCATAGAGATCTCATCCTCAACACGCTATATGCACATGTGTGATGAAGAGAGAGAGTGATCACGACATTCCAACCTCTGTTGCGTACGTGTATCTACAATTCTGAAAACTGGCTCAAGTCTAATTTGCGATACCTGGAAAAAACATTGTACTTTATAAAAGTTGCAACTCATTGAGGAACCCAACAAATAACAAGCAATATATAATCAGATACTATATATACAAACAACTCAATATAACACAAGTAAAATATATACGTTCAAGATATCAATAAGAATGCAATGATGTTCACTCATAGTA
>CAODLS010720574.1:0-25648 GCA_948243855.1 Flueggea neowawraea
AATATTGATTTGTTCTTTTCCATAAAAAGTAAAGAAAATGTTCTAAATTAACTAACAAAGCAGCAACAAAGAAGTGGTAAATGAAGTCAAAAAATTCTTGAGAAGAGGAAACGAACCGAAAGGAATTGCTTTGGGCTTTAAAAGAGGAAGAATAGAACCAGTGCTTTAGGAGGTACTTTTTTTTTTGAAACAGCTTTAGGACGTACTTAAAGCCTCAATCTCACATCGTAGTCGAAAAAATGCAAAGCTAACGCATGAAAACAATGTTGTAGTAATGAGGCATGTTAAAAGAGACCTATTGTGGTAACATCCTTTAGCTAGTTATGCCATTTGTCACTGTCCTTTTTCGATATCGGGTCGTTACTGTTAGTTCTGACTTAGTGTTGCCGCAATTTAGACAGCATTTTAGGTCGTTCCACTGAAAAAATGTGGTAGATGACAGCATACATTAATGACACCCTCTATTAGATTCCACATAAACATCTATAATTTGGGAGAATTACCCAACGGTTCTTGTGTTTTGACCTATTATATGATTTTGTCCCTACTGTTTGAAAAATCATCTCTCCTGTCCTTAACTCTAAGACTTAGTCAAACTTAACGAGCCTGTTATGCCAGCGATAACCCTTCCCAACTTATTTTATTTGGCTTTTTTTCTTTTCATCTCGATTTTAATCTTTGTCGACCTCTTTTCTTTCTTTTTTCTATCCTTTTCTTCCTCTCTTTTCCTTATTTTTTTCATTTTAGATATCATTTATTTTGGGGTTTTTTTGTGGTGATTGTTGTGGTGGTAGTGACATGTTTGCAGGTGTGGCATTGTCTCTGTAATATCCCGCCCATTCTCACTAGGTTCTCTGTAGCACTTCGCCCAATTCTGATCGAATTCTTGATGTCTAAGATGATAGTTGGCTGTTTGAAAATGTCTAATGAGGATATTTTTGCAAGTTTGATTGTTGTTAAGTCCTGAGAGTAATGAGATTTATGATTCAAAGCTAAAAACACGTTCAGAGCGCGAATTTACGTTCGTAAGGCATGCTGGAGGTCATCTACATGCGTTATGGGGAAGCTACGATTGTAGATCATGATCTGGGCTGATCCGTGAGTTGGGAGGCCGACTACGTGCATTAAGGCAGTGTCTAAGCACATAGATCTTGTTCTGAAAGTGATCGAGAGCTGCTGAAGGTCGACTACACACATAGTGTCTGGGTCTATGCACGTTGTTCCCTCTATGTGTGTAGGAAACCTATGCTACGCACGTTAACGTGCCAAAAAATGCTAAAAATAAGTGAAACAGTGAGTTTTGAATGAGGGGTTTATTTATGCCCCATCACTCGACCTTCTTAGGCCCTCACTAATCTTTTTCTCTCCCTCTCATTCCAAATCTGTCTCTCTTCATCTCCCATGGTCTCTCATCTATTCCTTTTGATTCCTTGAGCTTAGTCTGCTTTTCGAGATGACTAGCCATCTACCGGTAGTCAATGATTCGGAGTTTGGTATCTCGACATCTAAGTGAGTGCATTGTCGACTTCAAACACATAGGCTGTCATTATGAACTTATACGTTTTTGTTGTGTTTCGGCCTTTGCATGTAATCTGAAATAAATAAAGGATCAAAAATTCTAAAATTTGACTTATGTGAGGACTTGTTTGATTTAAAATTCGTTTATGAAAATCTTCTAAATTTTGGTGAATAATGAGAATCTATTTTTTGGAGAAAACTATTCGAATTTTTGGAATAACAACAATACTCTAATTTTGAAAGATTTTATGTTTCTGAAGAAGTTGTTATGTTTCTGAAAAATAATATAAAGTGATTATATTATATTTCTTTAGTATGTTTCTGAAGTAAATTCTGAAACTTTGTTTTTGTAATTGTTTGTCTGCTCTATATGTTGTTGCTTGTAATATGTTTTTCCTCTCTTTTTGAAAAAAAAAAGTATATTATTTTATATTTGTTTGTTTTTGAAATACTACTCAGATACGGCTTTAATGGCACTACTACTCTATTTCTACTTCTAATCCATTATTAGATACAACCTCAATGGCTATACTATTCACCTTAGTAGCTATTCAGTGCCTTAGTGGTCACACTCGCCTTAGTGGCTATGATTGCCTTAGTGGCTATACTCGTCTGTGCTGCGTGACTCGCCTTAACGACTATATTTTGTGCCTATGTGGCAAACCTCTGATTCTGAAATTTCTAATAAGTTAATAAGGGTTTGATTCCTGCTTCTAAAAATTTTAATAAGCTAAAAAGGGTTTGACTTCTGATTCTAAAATTTCTGATAAACTAAAAGGTTTTCAGAAAAATTTCGCTTTGTTTTCGAATGTATGCATGTTGTATACTTTGTCTGCGAACTATTTTGGAAAATAGTTTTGAGACGATACTAGTATGTATGTATCATTGTGTATATTTGTATTACATAAGTATATACCTACATGTGATATTTTATAAATGTTTTCAAACCCAGAGACATTCTAGAGTGTCATCCCTCATTGAGTTTTCTCACTCCATCCGCTTAATATTTTTTAGGTTAATCGAAGCTTGGTTTATCAGATTATCAACGCTCAGTGAAGAGTCCAGTTTGGCAATGAGTGCCTTTTTTATTGGGCCCCAATTTGTATGTTGTTAGGCACTCCACATCGGGTTTTCGTGGGTTCTGTTTTTATTTCTGACTATTCAATGAATTCAAATAATTTTGTTTTGATATATTTTATGTATTTGATATTATAAATATGTTATCTTACTAAACGGGATTTTGGGCTTTTGTTAAATATTGTTTAATTATTATTCTGAATATGAATTTAGGTAGAAGTTCTATAATCTGAGGCTTGTGCGAGATAGGTTGGGCCTCTAGAGCCCATCATGGTCTGGAAACGGTTCGTGACAAATGTGGTATCAGAGCCCTGGGTTCTGGGTTGGTTGTGGAGCTTAGGTATCTTTGACTGAGTCATTCTGATTTGCCTATGTATACTTTTTTTATTTTTGTTTCAGTACTATGGAAATAGTTTGTAATATGACATCTGCACGTGCGTTTTATTTCTTTGTTCTATTAAAAAATGCATTGACGACATAAGAGAATTAGAGAAGCCACTAGGCATCGATCTGCTGAAGTCGTTAGTCAATTAGTTGTAGATCAACATGGTTCGCCGTAGTATGCTTGAGGTCGCAACTTCAGCACCTCAACCTCGGCTACCACATGTGGCTCAGCCGGATGTGTATGAGCACCTTGCTCATTTTCTTTCTTGTGTCGAGTGATTTCTTCCTGCAGTTGGAGATCAACCAATAGCAGCTGCTCCGATAATTTCACTAGTTGTACCAGAGATTGATGCTGGTACGCATCTTATAAGTTTTCTGAAGCTCGAGCCACCGAGATTTAAGGGCAATATAGGAGAGGACCCATAAAATTTTATCATTGTATTATAGCATTGTTTCAGTGCTCTGAACTACACCGATGACCTCGAGAGAATCAAATTTGCAGCATTCCTTCTAGATGGCCATGTAGTTTTGTGGTGGCAAGGCTTTGAGAGGAAGGAGAACATCTATTGGGCAGATTAAAAAATGAACTTATAATGTACGTTCTTTCACAGAGCATTAGAGACAAGAAAGAAGATGAATTCAATAACTTTCATTAGGGGCAAGAGATGTCTATGATTAAATATGAGGAAAAGTTCAGGGAACTTAGCCAGTATGCTCCAAAATAGTGTCGCACTGAGGCGGCATTAGCGATCAAGTTCCAAAAGGATTTGTTAAAAAAGTATGCTAGAGTGGTAGTAGCTCTGGAATTGGAGACAATGAGACAGATCGCTGATGTCGCTAGGGTTATGGAATATGTTGATGAGAGACACTCAATGGAGGCTCCCAAAAGGAGTAGGGCTCATAGTCAGTCTGGGCAGAGTTACAGGTTCTCTTTAGGGGGACAGAGGCAATATGAAAGTATTTAGAATGTCAACATGGGACAATCGAATGGTTACCCAAAATTTCAGAGTAAAGCCTTGGGTTTTCGAGGTGTACATAATGGTACAATCCCTTGGTATAGTGTTTGTGGGAGAAAACATCTTGGACAGAGTGGTAAACCAAAGCGCCACTGTTATCTCTGTAAGCAGTCAGGCATATGATAGTTGAATGTCCTTATTCAGGTATTCCTCCTAACTCCATATTTTTGTATATGTATTCTTTTGAAATTCTGCAAATTTTTGCGCATTTCAGCATATGTTCTTTTGAACTTCTGTCAATTTCTGCATACCTCTGTATTTGATCTTCTAAACTTCTGCATATGTTTGTATACATTCCTTTTGATTTTGGTACGATACCCTTGATTGTTGCAATATTATCTTCTGTCATGTCTGGTTAACAGAATATTCCTTTGAAAATTTTTGATGGAGGTTCTCTGTTCCTAAGAATCAAATGTAGTTGATTCAATGACGTAAGAATTTGTCAGTTTGTTATCTGAGGATAGGTTTAGCTCATTTTGAGAATTGGATATATGTGATAGTAATTCAGGCGAAAAGGATGATTTGTCATGATTAGGAAGTGTATTTGGCTTTGATTTTGGCTGAGTCTTAAGGCTCAAAGATGAATTTAAAAGACATACCAATGATATGAGAAATTTTTGATGTGCTTCCTAAGAAATTTCTAGACTTTTGTTTGAATAAAAGATAGAGTTTATAATTGAATATGATCTAGTGTAAATTCGAAGTTGGAGGCTTAGTTGAGAGAATTGTATGATAAGGGTATTTATTAATCGAATGTTACCATAAGGTGTTCAGAGTTGCCTGCTAAGAAGAGGGTAAAAGTTTCTTCTGAATGACTGAGTGTCGTAGGAGAATTGTCCAGGATTTTTCCTAGGATCATAGCTTCTATGTCTTGGTGGATCAAAAGGAAATTGAATTTGTATGTATTGATCTAGGTAAGTAGAGTTCTTGAATGTTGGGAAGTGTTTGGCAAGTGGGTCAGTGTTGGATACATACTAGGCTCAAGAGGTTTTGCACTGTATTTAGATACATCAAGAATCAACAAAGGGTGAAAGATGTGATTCAACATTTTTCGGAGTGAAGTTGAAATTTACAAATTCTTTTCAGTGTTTGATTAGGTGAAAAGTTTGTTTGGTAGACAAGTGATGATGTTGTTACCTCTGCTTAATGACGTTGTTTAATGATATGACTTAAGTAAACATGACGGTAGAGAAGAGTTATGAACAAGTTAAGAAATTTGAATTAGATTCAGGCACTAGTGTGTCATTTGACCTATGGGTTCAGTATGATTGAACTATGGGATTTGGGCAACCAAAGAGTAGTTCTTTTGGGTTTTTTAAGCCTTCTTTGTCAGAACATTTGACTTGTTGCCTTTTGTCATGCTTTGTGATTGCACTTGGCTTTAATTTGCAATTGCAGTTTAAGATCTTATGACTTTCTTGAACATTACCAGGTTGTTCACTTTTGCTCTGTATGCTAGTTTGTTGTTAAAACTTTCGAAGGTTGACTTTGACCAATGCTTAATGTTTGTTTTTCTGACACAAGATTCTCTAGTTTTTAAGAATATGTTCATTGTTCTTTTGCACTTTTGGGTATTCTCTAATTTTGTAATTTGTCCCTTAAGAATTTTTTTCTCATATTCGTTCCATGATCTGACGCTTCTATCAGTTGAGATAAGACCCGATTTGTTCTCTGATGAGCAATCAGTGGAAATTTCTTAATACATCATTCCGATGAGTTGCGGTATGAATATACACAATTGTTGGTTCCATTAATGCATAAGTTTGTATCTACCTTCTCTGCATCTGCATTTTTCGTACCTTCTGTCTTTGTTTTTGCATATTCTGAAATGTCAATGTGAGTCTGCATATCTAGGATTGAGCGCCCTAAGGCATTATTTTGCTGGATGCGACGTGGATGTTCGCACTTGTTTAATTATATTGATTCGTCAGTCAGTAGTATTTGTTTCTGCATATGCATTCTTCGGTATCTTTTGTCTCTACTCATGCATGATCTATACCCTCTCTATATGTTTGTACGTCGGGGTACGAGAGAGCTAGTACATTAGTAGAGTGATAGTTGGACTCTACGTGGTTTGATATGTTGAAAGTTCTGGATCATATTCTGATTTGGGGACTTAGTAGAGTGATAGATTCGATTTTCGAATGGGGGATTGCAGAGTTTAGTTAGATTGAATATTCAAGTTGTATTAGTAATTCTGGTATATCTCTGTAATATCTTTGATTTGAACTTTTTGGAAATTCGATGACAAATTTCTTTTGAAGGGGGGATTATGTAATATCTGCCCATTCTGACTAGGTTCTCTAAAGTATTCCATCCAATTCTAATCGAATCCTTGATGTCTGAGATGATTGTTGGGTGTTTGAAGATGTCTAATGAGGATATTTTTAAAACTTTGGGTGTTGTTAAGTCCTGGAAGTGATTGGATTTATGATTCCATGTTAAAAACACGTTCAGAGTGTGAATTTACACACGTAGGGCATGCTAGAGGTCATCTATATGTGTTGTGGGGAAGTTAAGCACATAGATCACGATTTGGGCTTATTCGTGAGCTGAGAGGCCGACTACGTGCGTTAAAGGGGTGTCTAAGCACATAGATCTTGTTTTGAACGTGACTGAGAACTGCTAAAGGTCAACTACACACATAATGTGTGGGTCTACGCACGTTGTTCCCTCTACATGCATAAGAAACCTATGTTACGCACATTAACGTGCCCAGAAATGCTAAAAATGAGTGAAACGGTGCATTTTGAGTGAGGGGTTTATTTATACCCCCTCAACCGATCTTCTTTGTCCCCCACTCATCTTTTTCACTCTCTCTCACTTCGAATTCGTCTCTCTTCATCTCTCATGGTCTCTCATCCATTCCTTTTGATTTCTTGAGCTCACTTCAGTTTTTGAGGTGACCGGTCATTTACCGATAGTCAGTGATTCAAAGTTTGGTAGTTCGGCATCCAGGTGAGTGTGATGTTGACTTCAGACACATAGGTTGTGTCTTTCTGAACTTATAGGTTTTAGTTGTGTTCCAGCCTTTTGCATGTAATCCAGAATAAATAAATGATCGAAAATCCTAAAATTTGACTTATGTGAGAACTTGTTTGATTTAAAATTCGTTTCTGAAAATCTTCTAAATTTTGGTGAATAACGAGAATCTATTTTTGGGAAAAAATATTCGAATTTTTGGAATAGTAACAATACTTTGATTTTGAAAGATTTTATGCTTCGGAAGAAGTTGGTATGTTTCTAAAAAATAATATAAAGTGGTTATATTATATTTTTTTGGTACATTTCTAAAGTAAATTCTAAAACTTTGTTTTTGTAATTGTTTGCCTACTTTACATGTTGTTGCTTGTAAAATGTTTTTCTTTTGTTTTTGAAATACTACTCAGACACGACCTTAATATCAATACTACTCTATTTCTACTTTTGATCTATTATTGGGTACAACCTCAATGGCTATATTATTCACCTTAGTGGTTATTTAGTACTTTAGTGGCTATACCCGCCTTCGTGGCTATGTCTGCCTTAGTGGTTATACTCATCTGTGCGGCGTTACTTGCCTTAACGGCTATATTTTGTGCCTATGTGGCAAACCTTTGATTTTGGAATTTTTAATAAGCTAAAAAGGGTTTAACTTATAATTCTGAAATTTCTAGTAAGCTAAAAGGTTTTCTGAAAAATTTCGCTTTGTTTTCGAATGTATGCATGTTATATACTTTGCCTGCGAATTTTGGGAAAATAGTTTTGAAATGATACTAGCATGTATCAACGTGTATATTTGTATTATATGAGTATATACTTGCATGCGATATTTTCAAACTGTATTCAAAACGGTTTGTGTGAGGTCCTAGAGGCATTTTGGAGCGACATCCCTCACTGAGTTTTCTCACCCCCTCCCCTTAATATTTTTCAGGTTAATCGGAGTTTGATTTGTCAGATTGTCAGCGCTCAGTAAGAAGTCCATTTTGACCGTGAGTGCCCTTTTGATTGAGCCCTAGTTTATATGTTGTTAGGCGCTCCACACCGGGTTTTCGTGGGTTCTGTTTTTGTTTCTGACTATTCAATGAATTCAAATGATTTTATTTTGATATATTTTCTATATTTGATGTTATAAATACTTTATCATACTAAATGAGGTTTCGGGCTTTTGTTAAATATTTTTTAATTATTATTCTTAATATAAATTTGGGTATAAATTTTGTACTCTGATGTTTATGCGAGATGGGTCGAGCCTCTAGTTCGGTTCTCCTCGTACGCTGGTCATGGTCTGAAAACGGGTCGTGACAGTCTCTAACTAGCAATGGTGGTATGTCATCTGCGGTTTACTTTGATCTTCATCTTGTTGGTCCACTATAGGTGGCAGTGACATGTCTCTTCAGATTCGCCATGCCTCTCATCTTATTTGGCTTCCTCATCTTCAAGCTTACCTACTACAACTCTTTCATCTATAGTTTTTGTTGGCCCTTGAATTTGGTGACTTTGTTTTTATCCCTCCCTGCCTTGGTGTTGTTGTGTGGGTTGTTTACTTGTTTTGTCAATTTGTCAAGTCTTTTGTTTGTTTGCTATATTTTGATCATCATGTAATATGATCAATGATTCGTATACTGCGACGTGTGTTTCTATGTCTGATTGGTTACTTGAATCTACGTCCTAATTTTTTATGATATAAAAAGAAATCTATTTCAGTTAAAAAAAAAAAAGACATTATCAATTACATACCTAATCAAACAAAGATAATAATCTCATACAACATTGAATCACAAACAAATCAACAATCTCATACACATCGAAGTTTATATAGGTTGAATAAAAACCAAATCCTCATTGATTACAAATCAAGAAGACAAAAATTTTCATTGATGATGATGACGGTCAAGAACTCAATTACTCCCTCTACCTCTACTGAATCCAAAATTTAATTGGTCCGGAGAACTGAGCAAATGAGAAGTGTGTTGACATGATAAGTGAGGATATTATAGTCTTTTGACAAGATAATGTAACACTATATTACTCAGAAGTTAATTTTAGGGACTAACCTATAGGGTTTTAAAAACCAAGGGATGAACTGGCCAACCACATCAAATCTTAGGGATTAAAAAGTTAATTACCCAAGAAGGAATGGTTGTTAGTATTTTTTTTTTTTTTACCAAACTGAAATTGTTTGTTAGTATTTTCAACTCTACAAAGAAGGGGCAGTAGTCATCAAAGTGGGACCTTAATCAAGGATAATCATTTGGCCATGGAGATGGAAGTTATTGTCAATCTAGAGTGGAAGATGCCAAAAACTTGTCCACAAGGGAATCATGGGGTGCACGCAACTTGACAAAATTTTTGTGCTAAACAGAGTGGAATGGTGTCTTGTTATACAAATTGTTCAGTGCCTCTATTGCATTGGCAATGGTGGCGGCAACTGGCAGATTATGTTTGAGCACAACTTCCATTTTTCTTAGTTATTGCATAGCCTTTTGAATTCTCTTTTGTTACGTATTTACCAGTGTCACCGAGCATCCTGCTTCTCAACAAGGACAAATGTGGGATTTGTTTTTAGTAGATGCAACAATGAATGTAATTTAATAAATATAAATATGTAATTTTCTTACATCATCTAAAAATTAAGGTTAAGAATCGTTTATAAAAAAAAATTTCAAAAAATTTATTGATTTTTAAGCAGACAATATATAATAATAAATGTCACGGGTTTAATTCACTTTTTAAAATACTTATATGATTTGACAATGTAATTCTGTAAATTATAACTTTTGCCCTTTTTTTTGTTATTTCTAAACTAATCCGCTGGAGGGTTCACTTCTTTTGTTTCTTTAAACAGGATTTTGAGAGTGGGCAGTCACTACCATGTGTACTTTGGAATTTCAGGCACTTCAAAGAAGACTAAAATAATTCCACAGTTATTAACTATCGAAAGTGTAGGAGCATACATAAAGCTCCACGCATATGGACATAGGTAGGCTTCAAATTTTGCGGTCATGATTCTTGATTTTAATTTTATGATAGTGGAATTTTTATATATATTTTTTTTGAAATCGGAATTTTTTTTTCTTTTTTGATAAGTTTTTTTACTAAAGAAAAAGAGAACCGATGACTATCTGTAGTAGCGTACCCTTTCTGAATGTAATTACTATCAACTTTTTGGATAGGATGATAGTGGAATATTTGAACCCTTGTCTTTTAATTTATATCCTTCGAAGAAAAGTTTGTTTTGGTTCACCACTGCAATTTCTCAACAAATTAACTATACTGTCTGCCACTTCAAAGAAGAGTGGTAAAGACTCTTCAAACAAAACTCACCCAGATTTAAACCTAAGCGATGAGACGAGGTGGAATTTATACAAATTGATCTACTGTTCAAAAAACAAATTAATTACTCTACACCTACAAGTGTTTGTGTGATCTTCGGGTTAAGAGGTGAATAATTGAACTCCTTGATAAAAAATTAAGTGTACTAAAAAATAGTGAGTTTAATGATTGTCAAAAAAACACAACTTGCAATTGAAGCATTCTATAATCTTTTAACTAAAATAAAACACTAGTCAAAAAGCGGGAAAAAAACTAAAAAGGAAGCAAAATCATTTCTTTCACCGACTGATCTTACATGGCAATAGAAAGGACGATGACGCAGAAGTGGCAAGGAAATGCCATGTAAAGTTGGGGAACAGAATTTTATTTTTTACAAGAATGGTTCAAAAGCACTGGAGACAACAGTGGCAACCTTGGTTCCTAACCTTTTGGTGAAGAGGGTTTTAAAATTGACCCTTCAACCTTTTTGAAGCTTTTTCATGGAGCATGCTTAAAAGGGTAATAAAAAAATTTACAGAATCAACATTCCAGAGGAACAAAGATCATTCCCAAACCAAACTGACAAAAGCAAGTGTCAAGTTACAATCACTGAGAGAGGTTTTAATTTCAAACAAAATTGAAATTCAAACCCTCATTAAGAGAATTGCACTTTGCACATGGTGTTAATCCCAACATCATTAATCTAATCACAAAAAGGGATTTTGAGTGATTCAATCTGCCACCAATCAAGGAAACCTTGGAATGGCCTTCTTGGTCCCACAGAGATCTCAATTAGAACCTGCCGTCTTGATTGGAAAACAAGTTTTTAAAGATTCAAAACAACACATTATTAACAAGCAGCAGATCAAAGAGTCAAAACCTCCACCATTAAACAAGTCTAGATGCTAAAAAGCTGGAAATGAGTTCTCCTTTTCCTGAACAACCCAGAAAACAGGTTGTTCAATGTCAGGCTTCAAGCCACTGAAACTCTCAACAAAGATCTCTGCAATTAAGATCACCGAAGCCCTTCCGACATCGAGTTAGCGGAACCAGGAAGACCAACATAGCCGAAGCGAATTGCCAACAAGTCGATCAAGCAATAATATGACCAAACAAATCAATCACAACATGATAAACTTCCATACATTCACAATTGACAAACTCATACTTTGAATTCTCAAATCAAATGCAGTGAGTTGAAGTATAATGACACAAATTGAAGAGAATAGAATGAGCTGAATTCCCAAAATCAGATACAAATGAAATGTTCATGGATTGTACTATCAAATGAAACAAATAACAAAATAAACAAAAAAAAGAGTATGATATGAAGAGATAATAACAATAAAAATCCACAAACCAGCAGATGCTGATGATTATGGTCTCCATTCCATGCCTATACAATACAAACTCTCTTTCTCTCTGAAACCTAAAAATCTCTCTTTTTTGTCTGCAAATTTTATTCTTTTTGTGACCTGACCACTCAAATATTCATCCATAACAATTTCGAATAAATATGGCTCTTACCTCTCTAAACCTCCTTCTCTTCCGCAATTAAAATTCCCATTTTGCAGTCGAACCTATCTTTCGAGCTTTACTCAGATACCCTTTTTCATGCCTTCATCGACGAGCGACGAGAATTGCTCAGAGAGGAAAACAAAGCCCTTATGACAATGCTTTACAATACAATGCTACTAGGAACTGTTGATGACTGAAAGGTTGGAGGACGAAAATTCTCAAAAGAATCAATAATACGGTGGCGGTGGAGGTGATGCGTATGAAATTCCTATGATTGGTGGCAATGGCCCTTCGTATACTGGAGCCGGTGGTGGCGGACTTTCATAAATTACAGGCGGTGGTGGCGACTGTATCGGTGGCGGTGGTGGATTTTCACATGGAATTGGTGGCGGTGGTGATGGTGGTGGTGGGGAATTGTAGTGAATTGGAGGTGGCGGGGGCGAATGGTGATGAACTGGCGGTGGTGGAGAGTGATACACTGGTGGTGGTGGTGGTGGAGATGAATATGTCACGGGTGGTGGGGGTGGTGATGGTGATGGCGGAGGCTTATATGGTGGAGGTGGTGGTGGAGATGGTGGAGGTGGTGAGTACTCAACGCATGGTGGTGGTGGCGGTGGAGGCGGTTCTATACAAGGTTGCGGTGACGGTGGAGGTGGTGAATGGACTGGTGGGGGAGGAGAATGATAGACAGGAGGTGGGGGCGGTGGTGATAAGTAAGGATAAATAGGTGGCGGAGGCGAATGTGGTGGCGGAGGTGAATGAGGAGGCGGAGGAGGAGAGTGAGGTGGCGGTGGAGAGCTATAGTAAGGGATTGGCGGAGGAGGGGAGAACAATGGGGGAGGAGGAGGTGGTGGTGAATTTGGAGGTGGAGGTGGAGGAGAGCGTATACAAGGTGGCAATGGCGAAGGTGGCGGTGGCGATGGTGGTGGAGGCGATGGAGGAGGTGGTGAAGGCGGAGGGGGTGAAGGAGATGGGGGAGGAGGTGAAGGTGGAGGAGAAGGCGGGGGTGGTGACGGCGGAGGAGGTGGGGAGTAAACCGGTGGAGGTGGTGATGGAGGAGGGGGTGAAGGAGGAGGTGGCGGCGGTGAGTACACTGGTGGTGGTGGAGGTGAGTACACTGGTGGTGGTGCAGGAGGGGTTGAAAACACTGGTGGCGGCGGTGGTGGCGGAGATTGAGAAATAACCACCGGAGGAGGAGGCGACATCACAGGAACCGGTGACGGAGTCGGCACAAACGGCGCACATCTGAAAGAACCACAATCCACCGGTTTAAACGCCTGACATTGAGCCGGAGACCGTTGCAACGGTCGGTTCGGCAAACAATTTCTTCTATCATCAAAAGCAGCCAAATTCAGGCAAACCGGCGGCTCTCCAGTGAAGAAGTTATAAGAGTACGTAAAGTTATCCAGGTTCGGCAACTGACAGATACTCGCCGGAATATTCCCAGACAACATGTTACGAGCCACATTGAGTTGCTCCAAACTGACCATTCCACCAATCGTCTCCGGCAACGGACCCATCAGTTGATTGAAGCTCACATCAAACACAGTCAAGTTCTTAAGCATGCCAATTTCAGAAGGCAAACACGATCGGAAGCCATTGTTCATCATGATAATCTCGTTCAAGTTCGACATGTTGCCGAGACTCGACGGAACACAACCATGGAATTTGTTGTTTGCCAGAACAATAACTGAAACCGGCGAGTTTCCGAAATTGTCTGGTAAATCAAAGACGAACCTGTTGTGGTTAATAAAAATGGCGTCCAGGTCCTTGTCGAAAAGCGCTCTCGGGATAGTTCCTTCGAATTCATTGAATCTCAGATCCAGGAATTTCAGACTCGGCAACTGGAGAACCACTGCCGGGAATTTTCCGGCTAAGCGGTTGTTGCTGAGGTCGAGCTCGAACAAGAGCTTCAACTTCTTGAACTTGTGTGGAACAGTCCCACAAAACCGGTTCGAGTTGATGTGAAACAATGCCAGATCCACCAACAACCCGAGCTCCTCCGGCAAGTAGCCAGCAATGTCGCCGTGGTTCAAGTCAATGCCGGCGACAGTACTGAGGGAGGAGTTGTATGGGGCTGGAGCACAGAAAACGCCGGTGTACTTGCAGACTTTGGGACCAAACCAGTTTGCAGTGTAGTTATTTGGGTCAGAGAGAATGGCTTGTTTCCAAGCTTGTAAAGCAATGTAAGCATCTCTTTGCCTAGGGTTTTCAAAGACAAGAGATGGGTCTACAGTGACTTTTTCACCTCTATCACCATACTCATCTCTGTAATAAAGAAGCTGACGCTTCTTGATGTACATGGCTTTAGCATCTGTGAGTCTTCCATGTTTGGACAATGATGGGATCTGAGAAGAAGAAGAAGAAGAAGAAGAAGAAGAAGAGAAGAGGCAGAAAAGAGTGCCCAAAACCAGGACAATGAGAAGAGAGAAATGAGGATGGAACAAATGGTTCTTCTTCATCTCACATCAGACATCTGAGGCTACCAAATTCCAGTCTTTAGGTATGGATTTTTGGGAAGAAAAATGTGGGTTTTGGAGGAAATGTGGGTTTGGTTTGGCTTGTTTTTTTTTTTTTTTGAGTTGGGAGATCTGAGAGAGAGAGAGAGAGAGAGGAGGGGTTTTTTCTAGGGATTTTGGGGAGGTGTGTGTGTGAGTGAGTGTGTGAAGGAGAGAAATAATGCAGCAAAGAGACAGCTAAATCACAGCTCAAAGCCACACCAGATTCTCTCTCTCCTTTCTGGTGGTTTTTTAAATCTCATTATTTGCCACTTTTTTGTTTATTTTCTTGTCTACTTTATTTTTTATATATTTCTCAAAATCAATTTTATTCCTATTAATGTCTTTTCATACAAAATATTTACTCCTTTCTGTAATTTTCTAAATATTTTCTTATAATTTATAATATATAATAATATATTTTTAATAAATTATTAATAGAAACAATATAATAAATTAATATTATAGTTAAAATGTGCATTACAACCTTAAAAATACTTATTATGAAAAAAAGATAGTACAACATATTGTTAAATCAGAACAATAAACTGGTAATTAAATTTTTTATAATCAGTGTTAATCTCTTAAAATAGTTTTTTATCTGAATAACAGTTACTAGTTTTTTTTGGTCCACATTTGGACGACATTGCCATATGTTACATGCTGTTACTGTTACTTCTTGGGTTCTTTTTGTATTAATTGCGATGATGTGATGTTTAAACAGTTGTGTCTATTGTATTTATTATCATCATTCTCTTTAAAATAAACTCTTAAATGGACGAGCAAAACAATATTTTATGATAGAGAGTATTTATTTATATGATTATGGTAAGTAGAAATATATCATTATTAGTAGTCCTGACTTCTCTTTTTTGCTGATAAAAACTCTTAAATTATAAAATTATTCAAGTAAAAAAAGATTATAAACCTTAAAATAAAATATAACAAATCAACAAACTCATCCATTTTTTTCTCAATTTAGATTTTTTTAAGTATAAGGGTGAATAAAATTTAAATTAATTATTTTATATTTTATTTTTATTAAAATTCAAACATAGAACGTTCACCTTGATACTTTCTTAATTATATATATTATATCAAGTTTAATTATTGAAGTTGATCACAATATAGTCATGCCTAATAATTTCAAAATTTTAATTATTCTCGTGAATTATTGTCAATATACTATTGTTTCTTTCTAGAGTTTGTTTGGAAGAGGAGTTTCTTAAATAGAATATAGAATACAAGAATTATATATTAAAAATTAGAGTTGGTAATTCGTATTAGTAGTGTCGTAATAGTGTCATATCATTTACATATCACACATCATTATACATTCATTATACATGACATAAATATTACAAAAATTGAATTCATGTCATTCGTATCGTGTTATAATTTTATATTCACAAATCGTATTATCATGTCAAAAATGTATCAAAAATTGTCAGTCTTATTAAAAAATAGAGTATAAAAATGTTTTCTAAAAATATATATATGAAAAATCATTGTCATTATACATAATTATGACCCAAGAAGCAAAATTATTATATTTATAATAAACTAAAAAAGATGTTAATAATATGAGTTGGTGGTACCAAATTCCGGCTGACCAGAATAAAAAAGGGGATGGGTGGGTCGGTAGCCGGTGGAGGTAAGAGGGGTTGATATCACGAGATGGATGTGAAAAAGGCACGAGATAATGAAAAAGCGGGAGAGAGAAGAGATAAAATCCACTTTTTATGGTAATGGAGGTGTCGCGGTGGTGGTGTTGGTGAAGTGGTTTTTGTTTGGTTTGGGTGTCAATTTGACCAATCAGACAAATTTTGGAATTAACGAACTACTTGTATTTTAGTAATAGAACTTTTTTCTTACATTTTACTTGCTTTCTTTTTTCTTAATTCCCATGTGGGCTCCACTTACCCTTTTTTTTTAATTCTAATCAATTTCTTTTTTTTTATCAAAACTCTAATAAATTTCAACATTCCTTTCTGCTGGATAATTTTCTCTGGTAATTTCATTTCATTGATGAAAATTGGAGTATTGCAAATACTTTTTTTTAAGTCATTTTTATTTGTTTCAATTAGAAATCAAAACAATCAACTGTTTAGAGTTCAAGTTGGCTCTAGTAAGTTACAAATTCATTTAATAGTATGCAAATACTTTTTCGGTTTTACCCAAAAAAGGTTTTATTTGAAAATGATCTAAACGTAATTTTTTTTATATAAGACATATATAGCAGACATATAAAAAATATTGGACTTTGACATAGCAACTTTTTAGTATATAGTATATTTTTTTTAAAAAATATCCATTAAATTAAATCTAAAATCTCATATATTTAATTTTGAGTTGCCAAAATAAAAGAACTTACGAGAACTATTTTGGTAATTTCGCAAACTAAAGTCTGGCCTTGAAGTTGAAAATTTGATTGTGAACGGCTTCCAAACCAGAAGTCTGTTCAAGGGCCTCAAACTCCAACAATGAATAACAGAACTAATAAATGACAGGAAACTGAGAGCATTCCATGAAAATAGTTTTTTATTAGTCAGTCATGAAAATGGTTAAAAAGTGCACCATTTTTCTCAAATGATGCATGGACGAGGCATGTTATACACTAGGCTACTAGTCCATGCTGAATTATTTTTACATCAAGGCAAAACTCATTTGTAAGGACCTCAACTTGTGAGAAAAAGCCCTTTAAGACCCTTTACTAAAGGTGTAACCTATCAAACCCCTCAACATCAACTTTTAAAAAATTTAAAACCCTTTTGTGGCAGTCTATTAAGCTGTGACTTTAAATCAATGTTTGGGGAAACTTCAAGAATCATCTTCAAAAATTCCTCAAAATGGGTTTTTAAGCTCAAGTTTGAATCTAACTTAAACAGTGGAGGAGCCAAGATTTCCACTAAGCGAGGGCTGAAAGAGAAAAAGGCATGAAATTTTGGAACCGATAGCAACTTTTAGGGACTGTTTTGCAATTTCTCACAAGTTAGGGATTAGTCTTATAATTTTCACAAAAACTTGGGGGTTTGTTGGCATAATTGTAATGACTACTCTAGGGTTTAGAAACCCAAAATTCGTTGCCTCCCCTCATTCTCTTGATGTCTTCTCAGCCCTTCTCTCCCATTTTTACAGTCCCTTTCTACCACACCTCCAACATTCTCGTCTCTTTCTCACTAGATTCCCAACCACCACCATTCGTGTTTGTCTCTTCCACCTTCTTTCTCTACTCTCATGGCTCTCCTCCTCGCGGAAGCAGGTTCCTGGGCCCTTGCTGGTCCTCAGATGGTTTTGCCCTGAACTTAACTTTCCATATTCTCTTCATTTTCGTTTATTCCTCAAAGATTCAGTTTTGGTTATCACCATCTATACCTTAACTCTCTCCATAAAATGAATGGCTTAGATGGTAGGTTTACAGTTCGAGAAATGTTTTGATTGTTATTTCAGTTTGGTTTACTTTGGTGTTTTTAGTTGGCTTGTTTAGGAGGGTATATAGTATATTAAATGCATAACAAATAGCATATTAAATACATACCATATTTATTTGTTAGAAATGAGTATCAATGAAGAGTAGTGATCAAAGGATGAGCTTAGGATAAGAGACCTATAGTGTTTACTAGGCTTTGCATGGGATTGTGAAGATGATTCATATAGTCAATGGAATGGGGTTTATACATAACTAAGGTTTAGATGGAATCTGCCACGTGTCAAAGAGGTATTGACGAATGTATCAGAGGAGTGCATGCAAAGATTTTGTTGTTGTTGAGTTCAGTTTTGATGATGGTGATTGCAAAACATCCATGAAAGGAGTACAAAGTCACAGACTTGTTGATATGCATCAACAACGCATGTTATGCTTGTGCAACTCACGTTGATCATGATGAAAATAGCATCAAGGCGCGTTAAAGAGGATACAAGACGCGTAGATCATTCATTTCAGAAGGAAGTGAGCATCGAGTCTTGATCAACGCACGTTACATAAGATACAAGTCACGTAGAAGATGATCAGATGATGACAAAGCAAGAAGCTTATCGGGATTTGAATTTGAATATTCTCTGACACGCTGAGATGGATTAAAGGTGTGATCTTGATATGAAGTCGGCAATGCACGCTGCAGAAGGTACAAGGCGCGTTGTAGAATGACTGGATGAATGTGCATCTTCTAGAACAAAGATCAAAGCCCGTAGAACAAGATACAAAGCAAGTTAATAGATGATCAACACACGTAGATGTTGTACAAGAGTAGACGCCAATCCAGTCAAGGCAATAGCTACTGACGTTCTTGCAAGGCGCGTAGAATTGCTATCAAGTCACACAAAACTCAGTTGGAACAAAGTACAACGCATGTAGATGATATACAATGAACGTTGTTGAAGGTGACATCAATTAAAACATAATTCTTCTGTTTCTCACAACGGCTACTTCGAGACTCCGACGGCTACATCTTTAAGAGTGACTATAAATAAACGTCCCAGAGTAGAAGGAAGATAATAAAGCCATTTGCTACACATTAGTATTGTTGTTTCTCTCACTTCTACCTTTCTAACTCATTTGAGCTATTTACTTGCTATCATACTATTGGGTGTTTGTGAGATTTAAGCATGTTATATCTTTGGGTTAATTATGTATCAAGCAAGGTTGTTTACTTGGGGTAGAGAAGTTTGTTGTAAGCCTATAGAAAATAACATTGTAGAGGTTTGTTGTGAACTTAAGTATAAAACAAAATTGAGAGAGGTTTGTTGTGAACCTATAGAAAATAACCTAATTGGCATTGGAGGTGTTGAACCGGAATCAACTTTGTTGGCCTTAGAGGTGTTGAGCAGGAATCAACCTCGTGTATTGACCTTGTTGGATTGATCCGTAATCAATCACCATTATAGTGAAAATAATAAGTAGTGAGACTTAAGTAGTAGATGTAGGCATCGAGTTGGTCGAACCACTCTAAATATTGGTGTTGATTTCGCTCTTACATTTAAAGTCGTTTTCGCTCCATAAACGTTATCCAAAGTATAAACCAAAATTCTTCAACAGTTTTCATTCATGCCATGTGTCACGCATTAGGAGGGTCATACTCTATTTCCATATCACAAGGAAGTTATGCCTTGTTTGCCTTACAGGTATAAAGTGCATCCAACCGTTGATGCACAATAGGTTGTTGTCATCTAACGTGATTTTGAAACATGACAATGGTCCTTCATGTGATAGGTTGTCCATAAAGTCCATGTCTAAGAAGCATCTTTCGTCTATTGAGTCCTCACACTTAAGTCATGACCGACTAAGGCCTTTGCTCCTTGGGTGCAGGCAACTAAAGTGTTGAAGAAAGAAGTGTGAGTGAATGAGATTTTGGGCGGGCATGGTCTGGGCATATGCTATAATTGTTGTTGAGACCATCTTTATTGTTTTCGAGTGCTCGTGGTTGAGTTTGAAATTTATAATTATTTACTATGAAATATTTGTGACTCGAGCCCATGGGGTCGGGTTAAGTAATAACTTGGGCCCATTATGATAATAGGCCGAGTTTGTAGTCAATGCCTGTTAAATCTTGGAAGGAGTCCAATTCAACAAAACAAGCTCTTCCCTACATAGTAACAGGAATATGGTGGTTCTCTACAAAATAGGCGACATGGGAATCTAAATAGGGAGATTCTTTAGGAGGTTTTTGTCTTGTTATAGTCATGTCAGTTACAGGAGATGTTTTTGTTAAAGGCCACCTAGAGATTATCATGTTTTTCTTAATTATCTCTAAGAGAGCAAAGTTTGAGTTGTAGATGGGAAGTTCATCTACAACAACAATCCAACATATGCATCTTTTCAAGGAGAACCAAAACTATAAAAGGAAAGGCAAACATCAAAGCAAATGACTCTTTTTATATTACATTACATTGCACCACATAGTGTACCCATCTTCCTTAGCTTTCAATTTTCAGTATTTCCTTCCAAAGTGTTGTATGTACTCAGCTCTTATATTTTTAATAATATTCATTGTGTACTTTTGCAAATTGCCAACAAGGAGCAAAACCCACTTACAATGAGTTTAGCCCATTTACTCGCTTAAATTGTTAGAGTGAAGTCAGGTATATTTTTTAGCATATTTATTGGTTTGGAAAATTTGTAAATTCCTTGGCACGCTAAAGGGAAGCATTGTCTTCCTATGAAAATTCCAAAAAAATTGGGAAACAATAGTATTTTGATTTAGGATTTGCATTTTCAGATTCTTGATTTGGATTTATGTTTGGTTATGATAGGTCCTTAATTAACTATATTTCATTAGCTTGATTAATTATATTTTTTATGTACATTCAACAACGTTTATACACTTTTTTTTTGAAAATCTCTTACTTAACCCTCGTGAAGTTTAGAACCAACAAATTCAAATGAATGGTAAACTCATATTTAATTTTTTGAGTAAGGTGTAATCAAGCCAAACTAACTTTTGGATGTTGAGATTTGGATTGATAAAAAAAATTGGGTTTGTGATCGACCTCATAATTATATTTTGTGTTAAATTTTTAATTCGTTTAAAATTTAATGAGTTCAAGTCCAGGCTTGAGCTCTTATTACAAGCTTGCTTATATTTTGATTATTGTGTTTAATTTATTTCAAACTCAATTTAAGTTTTTCACAAGCTTAAATATAGCTTGTTTAATTGGTAAACAAGCTAAACTCATTTAATAATTAATTTTTTAAGATGATTATCTATTCAATTTAGACAAATTTATCTATTTATTTATTCAATTATAGGACATATATGCCATATTTACAAACCCAATATCAAGTTTGTTCATGAGCTTGCTATCAAGCTTGTCATCAGATATCCAACTTATTTGTGAGTTTCACGAGTCGAGTTTTAAATTTTTTAAGTTTGGCTCGTTTACATATTGACCTATAAAATTTGTTTGAACTTGACTCGTTTATATATTGAGCCATAGGCATAACCAAAAAATTTAGTTTAAGGGGTCCAAAAATAATGTATCATTTTATCATGTCCATATTGTCATATCATAGATAATTCTTCTATAGGTTTCGATTAAGTATATAGTATTTCGATTATAATTTAGATGTTAAAGAGCTATTTTGAATTTGTGTCAAATGAAATTAGAAAAGTGATACAAAGATTTAAATTGAAGAAAATAATATATGAATATAAAATAAAATAGGGACTAAAAGAGAAGAAACAAGAAAATGGGATTATCAAATCTAAGTATTATGATATATAAAACAATTAAAATGATATAATCTCTAAAAAGCATCCTAAATGAAATTGTAACTTTTTAATTAATGTTTGCTTTCTTCATTGTCCTCTCCTTTTAATATCAGTCTAATTATTTTTTTGAGAGGACTATATTTGGATTTTTAAAATATATAAGTCCTATATGTATAATTTTAGAAGTTTGGGGACCAAGGCAACGTTGGTTCCGCCATTGTATTAAGCCAAACACGAACAATTTTTTTACAGAGTCGAACCCCAAATCGCTCATGAGGGCTTGGCTCATTGTCAACCTATTTCGAGTACTAAAGGATATTTTTTTAAAAAAAAAAAGAGCAATAAAATAATACAGTATTACAAAAGAGATACCTAAATAATTAAACTAATTTGAACATTTCTAAATAAACTCCATTTTAATTTTTTTAGAACATGTAGATTTTTCTTTCTACATGAATTTATAAAAATAAATATAGGTGTTTATTTTAAGTAAATTTAATAGAAGTAAATTGTTTTGGTAAATTATATAGTGGAAAATTCGGAAGAGTGCTAAGTTTTTTTAATATGTGAATAATATACTGAATAAATATACCTAAAATAAATACTCTATTGGCATTTTTTATGTTATATCTAATTGCTATGTTATTTCTTCAATCCAATTCTTTCCCGGTCTGAAAATATTTGTACTAGTATCATTTTACGAGGGTTTTGTGGAAGGCAACTAAATAAATCTATAACATTTACTCATATGCTATTGCCAATAAAAAATATTAATATATATGTTATTGCATTAAACAGATAAATGAATAATTACTTAAGAAACTCAAAATATCATAGGTACCAGCAAAAATAATTTGAAAAACAATAAAAATGGATTGATTCTAGAGTTTGACCACGTAGATAGGCATGTTATATTTGGTTTTTTACTGTAATATTTGGATTTATTTTGGTTAATAGTATTCAATGAAAGATTCAATTATACATATTCCCAAATGAAACTGAAATATAATAAAACAAAGAAAGAAACAGCAATATTTTGACTCAATCAAATATTAATTTTTGGCAAGCTCATTGGGATATCCGAATCTTCTTCTTCTAGTGAAGCATTGAGATTTGACTTGAATACTTTATAACATGAAGAGAATAAATAATAATTTCTTACTTTCTAAATTGTAGAAATTTTAATTTATATGAAAAATTGAATATTTTAATAAAAAAACATTGCATCTTGATAAGAAAAAAGGTTACAGGAATTCGATTGTACAAAATTATTATTCAAACAGAAGTGAGCAATCTATTTTATCTTAACGCTAGTCTTTTCTGGTTGTTTTCTTCTGTGGGAAAGAAACGTTCCGCTACTAAAACCATAACTACCAACCAACGCCATTGACAAAACCAGGAAGTTTTTTGGGTGGGGCACAACGCTAATATATAATAAAGAAAATCAGATGCACTTATAATCATTAAATAAAATTTAAGTCCTACAAAGTTTAAATTCAATTGAAAATAAGAGTACAAGTACTAATTTTGAGGTGACAATAAATTCTTACGACTTTTCATGTTCTGAAAATGATCTAAAATAACTTCATTTTCAATTTTAAGAAATATTGCTTTCTCGACGTAACACACCATAAAATCATTGAGAAAATCATCTCCCATCTTGTTACGCAAATCTTTCTTGATAATTTTCATAGACGAGAAAGCTCTCTCAACACTAGCGGTTGCAACAGGCAAAACCAACGCCAACTCAATAAACTGATACACCATAAGAAAAGTTTTATGAAAATCCAACTCAACCATCTTCCAAGCAAGAGATCCAATACCAACAAGGTTAGCAAAATTTTTATTTCGTTTCATTTCAAGTATGTAGGTTTTCAATTGTTCTTTAAGTTCTATCCTATCAGAAAGACAGAAATCTTCGGGATATAACTCAATAAGACAGAGTAACCTTGAGTTATTGTACTTAGAGAACGAATTTCTAGGATCAAGGCATGATATGCACATCAATAACTCACTACTTAACTCAGTGAAACGACTATTCATCTCTTCAGCAATACGATCAATAATCTGACATGATAAAAATATTAATTCTATTAGTAGAATAAGAACGCAAAGTTCAAATGATAAGGATGAAAAATTAATACCTCATAAAAGATTCCCACATGAAAGTGGTGATAGTATGTAGGAGCATGTTTGGATCAAAGGCGACTAGGAACATTATCTTCCATATTAGGAATCGAAATTCCATTTGTAAAATAAAATGTATCAACTTCTTCTAGCAAATCATCCCATCCATTATCCCTCAATTCTTGCAACCTACTTTTTGTTATGTCAATTAAACCAATAGCAACCACAATATTCTGATCTTTTTGTTGAAGAAAATATGACAATTCCAATGTCAATCCCAATATAACATTCATCAAATGAGCAATGAATACAAATTCATACCTTTCCATTTTATCCACCAAGCCCATAACAGTGCCACGTTGTTTTTGTCAACACCATCATCATATATATCTCCAAGAACTTCTAAAACTAGAGACCACATAGATAGCAAGCGGACAATGGTTTTATGGTGTGAACCCCAATGTGTGTCTCCTAGTCGAGCTAAGCTTATTTCTTGATGCATTCCCTTTCTGCTTGAAATTTCATTTGTTTGTAAATGTTGCAACACTTTTTCATGTTGCTTTTGTCGAAGAGCATCTTTTCTTTTGCAAGAAGCACCAACCATATTGACAATCATGAAAACATAATCAAAGAATTGACTCACACACTGAATCTCCTCTGCAACAGACACAACAACAAGTTGGAGCTGATGAACAAAACAATGGACATACCAGGCACACGAGTTCTCATTCAAAATGAGCATTTTTAGTCCGTTAAACTCTCCTCGCATATTTGAAGCCCCATCATATCCTTGTCCTCTAACTTTGGAAATTGATAATCCATGTTTTGTCGAAAAATTATCAACGACATTTTTCAAGGAGTGAGCTGAAGTGTCGCTAACATGTACAACTCCTATAAATCGTTTGACCAATTCTCCAAAGTTATTTACATATCTCAAAACAAAGGCGATTTGCTTCTTCACTGAACTATCCTGGGCCCCATCAACCAATATGGAAAAAATATGGCCTCCAACATCTTTAATAATGGTTGATGTAGTTTCTGTTGCACAAGCACTCACAATATCTTTTTGAATGTCGGGGAAAGTGAGTTGATTATTTTTTGGAGCATTTTTTAAAACAACATTTGTAACTTCTGCACATTGCTAACTATACCATTGGAGAGTATCTAAGAAATTACCCCTATATAATGATTCTTCCAACTCATCATTTCCACGCAAAGCCAAACCTTTCTTAGAAGCAATTTTACCACATTTAGAGAAGCTGTTAGTCGAGTGCGATAAGAACAATCCAATTTACTTCTTCCACTAGATAAGCTATGTACAACACTTTGCCTTTGATCATTGTAAGCAAAAAATTGTGTTTGAGCATCATTGTGTACACTACCTACGTATCCTACATGTTCTTTAAACCTTTCCAATGCCTTCTTCCAATTCCGAAAACACTTATTTGTCCATACTTCATCTCCAAATTTTGGTCTTTTTTCTCCTCTAAAAAGATAGCACCAAAAGCAAAATGTTGCATCTATTGACATACTATACTCCAACCATGGATAGTTAATGAACCGATGCTTTTGGAATTATCTCATTTTTTTCCCAAATTGGCTCTTCGAAAAATTGTGCTCTAATGGTTGACAAGGACCTTTAATAACATATCACCACCTAACCTTGTCTTTAGTTTGATGATCATACTCTATCATAGGCTTCCGTAAGGCAGGATCAATAACAATATCATCATCACTTAACACAACTCGTGCCTTCTTTTGACTCGATTCACCGACTACATTAATTTCAGATTGAACAACTACATTAGGATCATTTGATGAACCATCACTTCCACTTGTCAATGGTCTCTTAATCCTTTCAAAATATCTAAACATATTTTCTGTATATATTATTTTTAAATAGAAATACTTTAATTAATAAATTAAGTCCATCCAACAAATTCCAAAGCCTAACAATTAATCTAGCAAAAAAAATTCACAAACTCAGTCCATTCAAATTCACAAACTA
>CAODLS010720669.1:0-15789 GCA_948243855.1 Flueggea neowawraea
GAACAAGAATCAAAAGCTACCTTCAAGACTTTTATATCAGCTGTGACACTGCAGAGATCAAGACGAGGTGAACCTTGCAACCCCAAAATTTCCAGATATACAACTTGTGAATCTATTTCAACCAAGATTGTCTTCCACTCATTTTTCTTACCCAATAACAAAGCTAATCTGACTCCCATTGCTTCTGCAACTGCTACATTACCTGCTTTATGTAAAATGCATGTAATTGGACTTAAATTAGAACACTTATTTCACTTATTTCTTTTTGGAAATTTTCAGCTCATACTTTGAACTATTTTCAACTAAGGAAAATGATAAAAATAATATCAAATTTAAAATGCGTGTTTCGTGGTAGATTTTTTTATCCTCTTTTTGATTATTCGTTAATTAATTGTTGTTCATTCTTGATATTGGATCCCTTCACTCTTTTATAATGTGTTTTTGAAACAGAATTAGTTTTGAGGTTCCCACGTTGCTTCGTACTCTGGAAGATTTTTCCACTTAACCAACAACTCCTCTTCTCCACTCATGTGGCGGACAGCTAAAATTTCTATCAGAATTTTAATTCTATAATGTGTTTTGTGCACGAATTATAATTCTATCAGAATTTTTCGTGCATGGTCCAGAAACAAAGAAATAAACACCGAATTTGTTTATTCGCGCACAAATGCCAAAAAGGTCTTCTATAAGTCTATTAATTTAACGAATACCAAAAAATAGACATTATAATTCGTTGATAATTCTCAAAGGAATACAAAAATTTGGAGAGGGCAAAGACACACGCCATCAATATGTTATTAGATCCAAAAAAATTAAAAAATACTAAGAGCATCCCCAACCCAACACTTTATACTTACAATAACTTTACTAATAAACATAATATCTTTAATAAAAGTCTCTCAATCCAGCAACTCTATTTCAAAATCTAAAAAAAAATATTTTTTGCATATTCCTTCTAAATCACATTTTTATTTTTTATTATTATTATTTTGCAAACTAAACACAAATTTAATTCTTTTTCAATTATTCATTAAAGAAAATAAATTTTGCTATTTTAATAAGAGTAAGTATTGAAATTGTTTTATATATACCATTGATTTACATTAAAAATTAAGTCAAATTAATTGTAATCTACTTTTGGTTAAAATCTAACTAAAACATTAAAAATAGAAAACACAAAATAAACAAACATTATATTGATTAATTAATAAAAATAGACACAACAACAATTGGGAATAAAATAAATAATACATAATTATTCAAAGATCTTCTGAATCAGTATATTTCTCCCATTAATGCTCTATCAATGCATAGCAAAGTGCAATATGTGCGTCTTTGTCCTTGATTTGTCCGTATGAGCAATGAATTCTTCTAACTGGATATTTTCATCTTGTACCAATTCAACTGTTGGACTTGACACTTCCTTTGCATCCATTATTGGTGCATGGAGATCTTGTCCATCATCGACAATCATGTTGTGCATGATGATTGATAGGGTGTCAAACCCATCAAAATATAATTCACCTGCTCAGAAAAGATTTGTGTATAGCAGTGAACATGGTCGATCCACAGAAATTGGTAAAGTTTATTTACTTGTCGAAAACAAGAAAACAAAATATAGAATATAAACAAAAAATGTAGTGAACGAAGATTAAATATTCGAACATACAAAAATAATAAATTAATGTAAAGAGAATTGAAATGCAATGACATATATCAATAGGAATAAATGCCTAGCCAAGGTATTTCATCTGTTCAATCTTTTCAGTTGATCACAGACACAAAAAATAAATATCAAGCATTCGAATAGACAGAGTTGTAGTTAACGGTGACACACTCAATTAATCAATCTCTTATTTCTTAATCGATAGTCCCGGGATGTCCTGCAAACTATTTTTCTAACCACAAAACAACCCTTGGGAAGCCCTACAAGGTTTAATCTATGACAGCAGTAAGAACCAAAAAGACTCTAATCCTATCCAGTGAAGTCAGAAATGTCGTAAATCATTTAAATCAAATTATTTAGTTCCATAACAATGAACAATGTCCAACCACATAAATTCAAGTTATTCATTACCTAGATTAGGATTAATGTGACGCATTATCAATATTAAATAACAATATATTATTTCAGCCAATCAATCAACGAACATAAATAATAATACAAGAACTAGAGCACAAAAACTGAATAAATGCTCAAAATGCTTAATAATAATAAAAACAATAATCTCACAACATATTAGGATCAAACATTGAAAATACCTCCATTAGAGAATTGTTTAGCTACTCAAACCAATGAGAAACATGCAAAATATGGGAGAATAGAGTTGAGGGGCATGCTGCCCCTTTAAGGTAATGAAAAAGCTACCAAATAATGAGTTTTAGGGAATATATATATATATATATATATATATCCTAATTAGGAAAACCTAATTTCCTTAAACAATAGCTAAAAATAATAATTAAGCTAATTGTTTTGATCCAACAACAAAACTGAGTTAGAAGCCTTCAAAAAAAATGCAAAACATGGCCCAAGATTATGGCACGTGGCCCAATGCATGTTGTCAAACTTGGTCAACGGGAGAAATAACTCCAGATCTTCATGTTTCACCAATATTCCACCTAAAACACCAAAGAAGTATAAAATTATAAAAAGAGATGAATAAAAATAATTTATAATGTAAAACAAACCTAAAATGCAATGTAAAACATGCATAAAATGCAACCCATCAAATATCCTTACACTTAAACAATGTTTGTCCTCAAGCATTCTATAACTTAGAATAATTAAGAATCTGAAATCTCAATCATCCATTTTACCCCCACAAAGTATTAAATCTAAGACGATGTGCATCGAATATTCAAAAGAATACATAATCATCCTCAGGACAACCGACAATCACCTAGAAGGAGATTGTCTCCACACTAGTAATACCACCGAAAAAGATAGTCAAATTCACATCATCACAAGTTTCACACTATCTCTCAAGTGTTTAAGTGAAGAATTTCAAATCTCACTCATAACAAGACTTTCCAAGATTTGACATAAAGTCAAATCATAATCACTGTTAAATTCAACCAAAACACCGATCAAAAAAGACTTTAGAGGCTTGTAACGTGGCTAAAACATGGGTTTAATAAGTTGAGAGAGAACAATAACAAAACCAAGTGATAGTTGCCATCAACGTATGTCGACCAAGTTAACACAAACCAAATTAAACGAATGTCTATGCTCAATAGAACAAGGATGTCCACTTCTAATTTCTATAAATTGTGTTGCTTTACTCCATCACTTTTCATCACATTTTTTTCTCCTTTTTCAATTCTTTTTCTGTTTTTATTTCTTTTTTTTTTTATTTTCTTTTGAAGTAAAGCAACATTACGCTTCAATGTATATATAACAAAACTGGACAGCCAAGTCTCTTAGACAATATAAGTACAAAATCATATCTAAGATATGTCCATTATCAATGTAAATCAATGCATTAACATACAAATTAACTTGGAAAAATATTACTAATAAAAGTCTCTCAACTTAAGGGTTCAAATGTTGAAGGTTTTGAACAAAATAGGAGTGATTAATATGGGTTTAAACAAAGAAAAAAATCTAAGGCTCAAAAGGGGTAAAGAATGGATACATATGAAAGGTAGATATTGAAAGAAAAAGGATAATTCAAATGGTTAGCAAATAATGTATTTCGTCATTTCAGTGTCTCAATTAAGATGGTGTGGTCTTCGAAATGTACTCGACAACAAACCCTAGCAGGGTCCTACTATGAATGTCACACCAAGAAAATAAAATGTTTATGTCTCAAATATTCACATGGGTTTTGTGTGAATTCAAACTATTGGGTCCCTTTTGGCTCTATTACTAAGGGCTATTTAATGTTGAATTTAAGATGCATATAAATCCTAATTTTTGCACATGTGGGTATATTATGACTTTTTGACCTTAAGATGCTTAAAGTTCCAAATTATCTAATGTTTAAGGACAAACTCACACCAAACATTGCAAAATTCAGTAGGAAATTCAAGTATGCAACATAAAAATGCAATCAAAATTAAACATGAACACATAGAATGCAACAAGATATTCAACACAATTATGGCATGGTCATGCAGACATAAGGTGCAGTACTGAAATGCAGATGCGACAGTGTTTTGGCATGGGCATGTCAAAATCAACACAAAAATAAAAGTATGTAGAATAATACAAAAACATGCAAAGCCATACAACTACCTAACAAACAAACATAATACCAAAAAATTTTTTGAAAAAACAACTCAACACCAATACAAAAAGAAACAAAACAACACAATGCATGCAAAACACAATAATCTCCCTCCTCACACTTAAAACTCACATTGTCCTCAATGTGTAAAATAAAAAAGAAAAATTAAAAATTAAAAGTGAGAAAGAGTGAAGAAAATCTTCTCTGGTGTATGGTGAAGGTGGCTAGATGAGCTGGATTTTTGGCATGGCGACTCGATGGCAACGACTGGCTTCTGGTGGTGGTAGTGGAAGCGATGGTTGTGGGCCACGGTATCGGACTTATGGCCTAGTGCATGGCATGGTTGAAGGTGAAAAGTGATGAAGGGAGATGGAACTTAGTGGTGTTGTGAGGAAGACGATGGTCGGTGTTGAAGTAGACAAGAAAGGATGTTGTGGGTCCCAACTTGCAATTTTTATTCCACTTCCTCAACAAAAATGACGTCGCGCAGCTTGGTGGAAGTGGCTCTGAAGTCAAACGGCGTCACCCAGCGTAAGTGGGAGCCGCATCTAAGACGCGCGTGTCTACCACTTTGAGTGAGTGAAACGGCGGGAAAAGATGAAACCGTCTCTGCCATGCCCTAGTTCACTTCAAACGACAACGTTTTTGTTTTTTTTGTATTGTTTTTTTAATACACAAAATGCTGTCATTTTTTTCTTTCCAAAATGCACCTAAAATGCGTGTGTCTCTTGTATATGTGTGTTTCAGCTTCTGCAACATCCCCCACACTTCTTCTTGCACGAGAGCATCATTCCCTTCACTTAATTTCTCTACAAAAAAATTCAACCTCTAAACCAAGCACAATTAAATCCTAAAAAATAATGACTGCTCAAAGACTCAAAATAAACACACATTGTTGGATCAATCAATCAACAAAAAAATAAAATTGTTAAAACAAAAACAAAAAAAAAATCTTGGGTTGTCTCCCAAGAAGCGTTTCTTTAACATCTTACTAGCTGGACGAACTTGAAAATTTCATCCTGGATCAATATAGAATTGCACCACTTTTTCCCGAATCTCAAAGATGATCTCACTTCAACACATGAAGTTTTGCACCTGCACTACTAACGAATGGTCTTCCCAAAAAAAATTAGTGATGAATGATGAGAATCCTCCTCGTCCATGTCCACAATATAAGAATTAGTAGAAAAAATTAAACTATCAACTTGCACCAAAACATTCACAACCATCCCTTTCTGGTAAGTGCTAGAATCATTAATTAATAGTATTACACCTCTTGTTTCTCTCATTGATCCCAAACTCAACTGTACATAAATGAAAAGAGACACAAAACTAATAGAAGCACCTAGATCTAGCATATATTGCACTTTTTATATTTGTATTTCCATTGGTGCATGGAATAGTGAACATACCTGGATCTTTCTTCTTTGGAGGTTATCTCTGATAAAGCAGGCTGAAGAATTCTTAGGAACATCCACTATATCCTCCCTTGTTAATTTATTTTTCTTGGTGCAAAATTCTTTGAGAAATTCAACAAATTTAGGCTAATGATCAATTGAATCAAGTGAAAGAAGGCTTACCTCAATTTTTGTGAATTTCTCCTTCATGGCTTTCTCATTCTCATCCTTCATGCACTCAATTGACTTCTTAGGACAGATTAGGTCATCCTCACAAACAAAAATTAGATCAGAATTTAAACGTTGAGTTTCTACCTTATTACTTACCTCTGCCAGCATTGTATCTCTTTCGGCATGGCCATGCCAAAATGCAGTCGCACTGTCAGGTAGTTTCAGTAACTCTTCTAAATGATGTGTGAAGGATGGATTTTCAGAATCCACAACCACTGGTGCATTTGGTTTAAATTCAGTTTCAGTCGCATGGTCTTACACATGGTCATGCTGAAATGTTGTCGCACTGTCAGGTATTTTAAGGTCCTCATCATTCTCCAACGTGAACGAATTAACATCTTGGACTATATAATAAGTCGTGTCGATAGGCAATTCACGTTGATTCTCTATATTATCAATTGCAACAGTTGGTTGATTCCGTAGCTCTTGCAAACTAGCCTATGTTTTGCCTGAAATTGTTACTTAGACTCCTGAAGTTGCGGCGTGGATACTGTTAGTGATCTTATTATATTCTCTAATGATTGAATTCCATTGTCAATTTCAGGTTGTGTAGGAGTTAGAAATTCAGGCTGAAACTGCTGAAAATTTTCGGGCTCCCTTTTATTGCTGAAATTCGGATGCTCTCATCATGTTGAGTTGTCAGATCGTAAATAAGGGTCAGCATTATCATAATAGCCATAAGAGTCATAAAAATAATTTGAGAATGAGTCATATTGAGGCACTGAGTACATGTTGCTTTGATAGCTTGGAGAAGCATGATTACTACATGACTGCACTTGATCCCTAAAATTCATTTGATCCAATGTAGTAACTATATTTGAAAGCGTATTTTAAATTTCAAAATATCTTACCTCATATGGATTTTGGTTGAACCCAAAGTAATGCAAGTCACTATCCATGATCGAAACAACTTTTTTCGTTTCTTTAGCTACTAAAGAAAATCAACACAAACAACAAAAATAACAAATAAATAAATTTTGACACCAATCCCCTACAACGACACCAAATTTGATAAGGTGTCAAACCCACCAAAATATAATTAACCTATTTAGAAAAGATTTATGTATAACAGTGAATAAGGTCAATCCACAGATATTGGTAAAATTTATTTACTTGTCGAAAACAAGAAAACAAAATATAAAATATAAACAAGAAATGTAGTGAACGAATATTAAATATCTGAACAGACAAAAACAATAAATTAATGAAAGAGAAATGAAATGCAATGACATAAATCAATAGGAATAAATGTCTAGTCAACGTATTTCATCTGTTCAATCATTTCAGTTGACCACAGACACGAAAAATAAATATCAAGCATTCGAATAGACAGAGTTGTAGTTAACGGTGATGCACTCAATTAACCAATCTCTTCTTACTTAATCGATAGCCCCAGGACGCCCGGCAGACTATTTCTCTAACCACTAGACAACCCTCTGGATGCCATGTAACGTTTAATCTATGGCAGCAGAAAGAACCAAATAGGCTCCTATCCTAGCCAGTGAAGTCGAAAATGTCGTAAATCATTTAAACCAGATTATTCAATTCCATAACAATGAACAATGTCCAACCACATAAATTCACGTTATTTGTTACCTAAATTAGGATTAATGTGACACACTATCAATCATAAATAACAATATATTATTTCAGTCAATCAATCAACGAGCTCTTATCAATAAACCAACATAAATAATAATACAAGGACTAGAGTACAAAAACTGAATAAATACTCGAAATGTTGAATAACAATAAAAACAATAGTCTCAGAACATATTATGATCGAACCTTGAAAATACCTCCACTAAAAAATTGTTTGGCTACTCAAACCAATGAGAAACATGCAAAATATTATAGAATAGAGTTGAGGGGCGTGATGCCCCCTTCAGGTAATGAAAAAGCTACCAAATAATGAGTTTTAGGGAATATATATATATATATAATAATTAAGTTAATTGTTTTGACTCAACAACAAAACTGAGTTAGAATCTTTCAAAACACATCTAAAACATGGCCCATGAGTGTGACATGTGGCCTAATGCACGTGGTCAAACTTGGTCAATGCATGTCAACTTTGGCGTGGCCATGTAGAAATACATCTTTTGACTGAAATGCATAGAAATAGCTTCAGATCTTCATGTTTCACCAATATTCCACCTAAAACACCAAAGAAATATAAAAATATAAAAAAAAACACGAATAACAACAATTTATAATGCAAAGCAAACCTAAAATGCAATGTAAAACATGCATAAAATGCAACCCATCAATGATGCGCGTA
Source organism: Flueggea neowawraea (assembly GCA_948243855.1). NCBI lineage: Eukaryota > Viridiplantae > Streptophyta > Magnoliopsida > Malpighiales > Phyllanthaceae > Flueggea > Flueggea neowawraea. The sequence goes on from CAODLS010720669.1 coordinate 8,142, forward strand.
ATCATTAGATCATGTATGACATCTTTGCTCCAAAAAAGTGTTGGCCTTGTAATAATTGGAAAACAAGATTGTAGAACTCCAAATGCATGCTCGACATCTTTTTCTACATGCTTCTTGTCTGATAGAGAAATGCTTTTTCTTCGGACCTCATGGTTCTTGAATTGTTTGCAAAATTGTAGAAAAAATGATATATATTATCAACTAATTAATATCCTATATTATATTATTTGTATTGAATGACTTAATGAGCAGGATGAGCAATCTATCTAACGGCTGCAAAGAAGATTGTAAAGTGATAAGTTCAAAAAGATAATGATTTCCATCTAATAGTTAGAATGAAGAGGTATGATTGGTATTTGTATTCCAGATTTTCATTATCTATATCTTTATCATCTGGTATGGAAGAATGTGCAAGGATTAATTTCATCTCTTGCCTATATATACACCTTCCACTTATCTTTTTTTTTTCAAGACATTCATCTCATTTTTTTTCTGTTTAATATTCCTTTGAACTTGTCATCTTGCAGAAAACAAATGTCTCATCGTTTAGGATACTCTCCTTTCAAATATAAGCACTTATGCAAGATTTATATAGAGATTTTTCAAGACTCCATTACCGTGCAAACCAAACTGCACTTATGTCATCATGAAAATTAGTGATGCTCTAACATACTCATACCTTGAGTGTTATACTTAACAGGTTATATGTTATACATACATAATGATAATAATTCGTTACTATTCGACTTGACATGGTGCACTCAAATGATTAATTGGAGTCTCGAATTAAAGTTTCGTTGACTTTTGGGACGGTTGAAATTAATTAATAACCTATTTAAAGGTCAAATTTTAGAAGGAAAAAAGGAAACAGAAATTTAACATCATGCAATCCTATTCACTATTCTCTTAATGTTATTTTAGTTAAACTTTGTTATTTTGGTTAAACTACAAACCAAAATAAGAAAATTTCATTATGTTACTATTTATGTACTAAAATATAGAAGATGAAAATCTCTTTTTAAGAGAATGACATTGTTACACATGACCTTTAAGTATCTAACAATTATTTTGTAAATCACACTAGAAGCTTAAGACATTGTTGCATAATGATATTACTAATGAGGTATTTCATGATATAGAGTAACAAAAATTAAATGAAAAATAAAAAAATAGAAACTATATCTTTTTCTTGCCTGTAGAGCAAAAAACACTGGACAAAGATACCATCAAATTTTTAATTAGAAAAAAAAGTCAGAAGTAGATTCATAATTTTTTAATCTCTTCTTTAGCTGGTGTCTTTAAAAAAAAAAAAAACCCCCTCAGTCTAACGTCTAAACCAAAAAAAAATCGCTAAAAGAATCAATTTCGACCACCACGAATCAAATGCCATCAAACTTTTCAACAACTAATTATTCTACAAACATAAACAAAAGCCTTCACTACTTCAAGAATCATTCGTAATTTCAGCAAACAAGTTGATCACACGAATGCAAAATCCCAAGTAGTTTCTTGCCACCAAGAAGGCATGACACTGGAGGCTCAGTAGAGAAAGATATTCCATGAGCATTGGTGCAATTAGCTCGAGGCACGAGTCCAGGCACTGCCGAGGTTATCTTAATTTGGCTCATCGTTATATTGCGGCAACCTATTTCTGCACCATCCAACGTAATTGCTTGTTCATTCGTACATGTTCCATGAAAACCAAAGAATGCCACGTCACTCACTGCTACTACTCCTTGTGCAGGCATGTTCACTGAGGGTGGCTCGCTTGTGGGTGCCAATACTTCTTCTTCTCCACTCTTTTGACATGAAACAGATTTTACATGTATGTGTGAGAACCATATTTTTGTTCTATATTTTAATTTTATTTTTCAATAATAATACTAATTCCTTAACATCATTGCCGGGTCAAACTAATTGAAGTGGCGAGATGTGGTGCCCCTTGTGCCCTAAGCCAGCCTGACTGGATTAGTGCATAAGAGGTGATCCGTTTTCCTAAAAGAAAAAATTATTTATTTACCTTCTGGCAATTTCCTTCACATTAATGTTGAGTAATAATAATTGGATTTTTTACTGCATCAAGTGCGATTTGCTCAAATGAAAATTTTCTGGCATATCCAGGACTCCCCTGTAAGAAAATGATAACGAGTGATTCCAAAATAATACTTAACATTCTTTCTTCCAATTAAAAAGAAAGAGAAAAATCATTTGTAAATGTTATAAGGAAATTACTGGTACGGTCTTGATTCTTGCTCCATTTAGGGTACGAGTGAAGTTACAATTTCGCACATGTACTTCTTCCACAGTATCATCAGTTCCATCTCCTAAACTTCCCACACTGAGGAAAAATTTTGCAAGCCATTTTGAAGTTAATAGTTTTCATCAATCCTTATTAACGAATGGAATTTAAAATTTATTTATCTTTAAATTTGACGAAGCTACCAATGGCTCGTAATACATTGGTACTCAAATTGTATTCAGTGTTAAGAGGTCGAAAGTTCAATTAGAATTTAATGTAAAATTAGAGAAAGAGAGAGCAAACCTTATTCCATGACCAGGTCCACATGCAACTCTGCTAATAGTGATGAAGGAACAACCTCCATTTATAGCAATGCAGTCATCACCTATGTATTTTTTTATGAACAAAAATAAGTTAATTATCATATAAATAGAAAAATATCATAAATTTAAAAGAAAATAGAAGAATAGAATATATATTAATTACCTGTTCCAATTACATCCACAATGCTAACATTGTTTGAATGTGCAATATCAATTCCATCAGTGTTAAGACTATCTCCAGGTGCAGTAATAGTAAGCTTGGAAATTGACACATTATTACAACTATTGATGAAAATATGGATTTATGGACTATCAAGGTGTGTAAGTCCACTTAATTGTAGATTATGACAGCCATTAAAATACATAGCACAATCTAAACAAACTATTATAAAAAAAATTAATTTTAACCTATTAACATTTTTACCGTTGGTCGATGTAGACATCCACTTTTAACCCCTGGTAATGAGAAAAATCTTTTAATTAAATTAGTGAATATTTATAAGAACTATAGAATAAATGTGAATATTTATAAGAACTATAGAATAAATGTAAATATTTATAAGAACTAATCCCTCCGTGCTATTTTAACTGTTGTAGGTTTCGTTACACCGATTAAAGACACCCTTAAGTTGTCTAAATTTTATTCTAATTTGGCTCTTATACCCCTTTACTAATGAACCCAAAATTTAGATGTTTTGATAATTGAAATAGTAAATAATTTTTTTTGAAAATGTGTGAATTGATATTAAATAAAGATATAAGTAAATAATAATAATAATAATAATAATAATAATAATAATAATAATAATAAATGCAATATTAAAATGTAAAATGAAAATTATTTTTAAAAGATAGAGGTCCCCTGAAACGACATTTAAAACGGAACGGAGGAGCGAGTATAAAACATACATTTTTCCACCAGTCTGCCCCTTGACCATGAATTGTTTATGCGATCAAAGCAAAGCCAACAATTACGTTTACAATCTCCCCATGAGTTAATCGTGCTGGGTGCCACTATTTCTCCTGCAACCTGTTTCAACTTCTTCATTTCAGCTCCATTTTTCTTTCTACACAAATATTTAGTGTTGCCTAATCTTCACTAATTAGCGATCTTTATTTCTGATATTCAAAATTTTCTCCTTAATTAGAAATCGAAATCAATATTAGTTGACAAGGAAACTACTCAACTATTGTTTTAGTCGACTAATCTAAAAATAGATGTTTACCACGCCAGATTGAAAGCTCTTTAGTTTCTTTATTGCTTTATAAATCCTATTCAAAAAATGGAAATTGAATATAATATATATATATATATAGAAAATTAAAATATATCAAAACCTTGTCAACTATTTTTTAAAAATAATTAATGAATGATATCAAAATTATATATTGACAAACTTCTATTAGATTTCAAACTAAATATACACTATAAAACTTAATCAGTTTACAATTTCAGAGTTATATTAGTCAATGAAAATAAAAAAAAAGACTTATTTTACACATGTAAACAAAAATAAACTTGAACACTGTTGGGCTTACAAGGACCCTGGAAAGTCACAGGCTTCACTAAAAATATACGGTTAGAAACTTCAAGTATTGGGGTGCCTCCATTTGTACCATTGACCACACAAAGCTGTCCATGCTTTTATAAAAGCCTTCCCATAACACATTGACACGGGCCAAGCTTGAAGTGTCCAAGATCATGGTGAATGACCCATTTTTTCTCACTCTTTCTTTAGAGTTTAGTAGAATATTCTAGAGAAGTAGATAATGGTAGAAACTTGTATATACACACATTATGCTAGAGTAGTGTAGAGAATTCTAGAAGTAGAGAATTCTAGACATTCTTTGTAGGAAGTATATATATATCCTCGGGGCTCTGATTTGTAATCATCCAAGAGTTTGAGTGAGTAGAGCATCTATTGCCTAAGAGTTCTCTTGTGTGCTTTGTTTCTCTCATCTCCCTCTCTTGAGTTCTTGATCAAGCATTGTTTGAGTAAGTAAGGTTGACTTAGTTACTAGCACGAGTGACTAAGGCTGCACAAGCTTGTCGAGAAAACTAAGCCCTTGACAACATGCATAGAAGTTTAATTTAATAGGGAGAACTACAACTTTATAAAAAATGTCACTTTTTAAAAATAATATGTTAAGTTTATAAGTATTGAGAATGTCATTTTGTTTACCACATATAAAAAATGATATTTCTACAAAAAAATCTGCGAGAAATTGCCATATTTTCAACCAGATTTTGTTTTGGGTTAATAATAGAGTACACAATTCATATTTTTCAGAAAAAGTTTAAATAATTTTTTATTTATTTTGTTAAAAATTTTCAACAAATTTAGCAATTTTTTTTGTCACAATAGTTCACATATGTGGTATTTTTCTTTAGTTTACACAATACATATTTTAAAAGGTTCACAATGGTTCACATAATTCATATTTTTAAAAAGTCTAATTGATATTTTTTATTTTTTTAGAAATTTCAAATGAATTTGACCCTAAAAAATATTTTTTTTCATGATCGATTTTGACGTTCACAATTGTTCACAAAATGATGTACATTTTTGTGAACCATTTTGAACCAAAAACATCAAATTCAAAATATTCACAAATTTTATTCAGAACAGTTCACAAATGGTTCACACAATACATTTTTTTAAAAAAGCCTAAAAATAAATTTTTAATTATTTTTTTAGAAATTTTAAAAGAATTTTTCTATAAAAATATTTTTAGAGTCGATTTTAACGTTCACAATGGTTCACAGAATGTTATACATTATATTTCACATTATTGTGAACCATTGTGAACAAAAAAAATAATATTTTGTATAAAAAATGTTAAAATGAATTTTAAAACAACAAGTTCAGAAACATTAAAAAACAACAAGATCAGGGACATTATTTGAAAAAAAATATCATGTTCATGGACTGAAAAATAATTTTACATTAACTGAATTCCAGGGTTTTCGTCCAAACAAAAGTTTTCGGTACCGCTGCCCATACAGAAACCCTAGCCCTAACAAAAGCTTTCTACCGCCATTGTCAGTTTGCGTCCCTAACAACCATGTCGCCGCCTTTCTCCAACAGGGACGCATCCTCCTCGTCACTCCCCAGCCGCGACGCGTCTTTGACGATCAACGACGAGCGATGAGAAGAGAGATCGTTGAAGAGACGATGAAGAGCAACGAGAAGAGAGATCGACGAAGAGACGCGAAGAGAAAAGGAGAGAGAGAGACAGATCGATGAACAGGAGAGGTGGAAGACAGAGAAAGGCTGTGGGGTGGGGAGCGACGGAAGAGAGGGAGGTTGTGGGGTAGCTAGGTTTTGGGGTGGGAGAGAGAAAGTGAGAGAGAAATTAAAGAGAGAGAAAATTGAAGAGATAAAAAATTTAAAAAATAAAATGAAAAATTAAAATTTATATAAAAATTAATGTGACATTTTTAAAACCTAGTTTCAAACATGTGACATTTTTAAAATCTAGTTTCCAACATGTGACATTTTTAAAACACAAATACAAAAATTGGCATTTCTGTAGAATTAAAATATGAACTGTTATTTTTAAAAAATGTGGCCCAAAATTTGACAACTTGTGTAATTAGTATAATTTAATACTAGTGAAATTTAATTAATGGACTTATAAGTCATTAATATTAGAGTCAATTTTAATATTAAAAGGTAGCAACTTAATGAAGATGTTTTGACCATGTCCAGTGTCAAAATTATACATAACAAAATAAAAATACAAGAAAGTTGTGACTAGCTTCTGCATTTTAACCATATATATGAATAAAAAAAATCAACTGCTACGTTTTACTACTACACAAAATACTTTTTCTTAGTAATATTGGTTTGTAAGTCTTAACTATGTATATATAATAGGAGCATGCATGAAACAATAAAAACTTATACATGCTAGCAAATTATAATGGTCAAACAAGTAACTTCTTTGTGCATATTACTGTATCATAATTATTAATTTTCTTACAAATAACTTCTTTTTGTATATTACTGCAATATAATTAATAAAAACTTCTTTTTGTATGTTATAAACTTCTACATGCATGCAATAATGGTCATACTAGTGACTTCTTTTTTATGTTACTGCACCATAATTATTCAAAACTTCTTTCTGAATTCAAATAATGATCAAACAATAATTTCTTTATGTATATTATAACATCATGATTATTGAAAACTTCTTTTTTATGTTACTACATTATAATTATTTATAGTAGTTATATTACTTGTTGTAGATAATTTCTGTTTGTTTTATAATTCATTGATGAAATTTTTAAAACTTTCTGAAAGGATTTAAGATTGTAGACTACTCGAAAACACACAAAAATATACAATGCATGTTTTTTAATTTGATAAAATGTAGATAACTTAGTATTCATATGCATGTATTAATTCTTTTAAGCATAAAATTTTTTATAAAATCAAATGTCTATGACGAAGCTAAAGCGTATGTGTTCACTAATAATTGAAATCGTATAATCTTTTATAAAGTTACTTTTTATTATTTTAAACTGGGCATTAAATATATTATTCTTAAAGGAAACTAGTTAACGACTGAAAATTAAATCAAATGTTTGAACATATGCATTACTAAACTTTGAATTAGAATCTAACTCCTCTTGTGAAAGAAAAAAAAACAGTTAGTATAATTAATGAAAATATTAAATTTTTCGAGTTTTTATCTCATTACTTGTTTCAAATTTATATAATTTTTTTCATATTATTTGAAACTAAGTATACCTATATTAATTGTGTGTGTGTTTTATTGATTGTGAATGTTTTATTCATTAATATTCTTTTATTTTTGGTTGATCAATTTTTTTTATGTATTTTTAGATTTTCGTATGGTTGGATTGTCAAGAAAATGGACAACAAAATTGATAAATCAACTAATTGATGAGTTTGGTTTGATTATTTCTTTAATCTAGTTGTTTATGGTATATTTTGTGTAATACCCCGGATAATTTTTATAATTATTTTGGGATAATTATATTTGGAGTAATTATTTTGAATAATTATTGGTGGAAAATTAGTTTTGGGAATAATTATTTTTGGATAATTATTTG